>OMLF01025619.1:32540-47272 GCA_900302615.1 Holocentrus rufus
TCAGGGGAGCATCCTGTGCAGTCCACGGTGTTCAGATCCCACAACCTGTGTGTACAGACAGTCTGAGGCATGATCACATTTGATTTATAATACACTTCAACCATTTGGAGAGTCAGTCAGTCATTCAACTTGAACACATTTTACAGACTGTGACAAAGTATTTAAACCTGCAGCAGTTAGTTGTTTGAAGGTCCAGTGTATGATCTAGTTATAAACAAAAGGCAAACCCCTCACCACAGAAACTAATTTTAGATCTTGTTTCATTCTGAAACTGTTGCCAGAACTTTAGATATGAGGACTTTGCAGCTGTATGTCTTTTTATTATTATTATATTGTTTATTAGCATAATGCTCATACATGTTTAAGTTATGAAAATTGAATACCTATGTGCTCAAGAAACTCTTCATTCCAGTTTTTGAAGCTCCTGGCATTAAAATAATATACTCCTTTAATTCTCCTGTCAACAGTCTACATAACTGTCAAGGATAAAGAGCTATTACATTTTCCCCAACCATGTTGTTCAGTGACATTAATTGCAGTGAAAACAAACAATTCTGATTGTCCAATCTCATCTAAAGTTAAAAACAAGAAGCATAAAGCCCTTAATCAATATTTCAGCCATTGTGAAGGTGGGGGGAGGGAGTGTTGACTGTGTGGAAAAGTCTCCCTGCAAAATATGTCTTACTATCTGAATGACTCAGACTCTTTGACTATACCTTTGAGCTCCAGCCAGTCAGGAACTGGAAGTCTTACAGAATCAGAAATTTGCATTCGCTATTAATCTCAAGACCCTAAAATGCCATTCCATTGCACTTTATTTCATTTATGCTTATGAAATAAGCTCAACTGCTTTTGGCAGCATTTTTTTTTTCTTAGTCATGCACTAAATCTCAAGTCGTTTCACACCATCTGCCGCTCCAGAATTTCTTTTTTTTCCCCTTCTTCTTCTTTCTTTTTCTTCCTTGGACTACTCCTCAATCCATTTGTGGATTAAATGTCCCTGGGTATAAATTTGACTAACTATTTTGCCTGTAGTGCCATGCGGTGAGTATGGTATCAGCTTGCAGCGCTAATATAAATCATCTCACAAGAGTCAGTGAGGGGAAAATAAAAGTGAGTGTGTCTCGGGACCTCATGTCACCACGCAATCGTTATTAACAGTGGGGGAGGCTTAAAAATGCCACTGCAATATTGCTGTTTGTTTACGTGGTAGAGAAAGAGCTTGTTGTTGTTTTCCCGCCATAAAAGGCCGGCGCTCCGTCTGGAGGGGGGGGAACAGAGGCCCGGACAATGATGGCATTAGTGATAGAGCGATGGCAGCCATGATACTGAGTCAGCAGAAAGCATTGTGCGTCGCTGACATTTAGATGAAGACGGGTCGGGGTGAGGACCCGTGTGGCTTTCGCCTCGCTGTCGAACGTCACGGCAACAAGGTGCTGCAACATCTGGCCGCGGGATAGTACATCATTCCCTCTTGATGAAGAGATATTTTCTGCTGCAGTCAGGAGGTAATCTTGATGGAAGCAACAGTAAAAGCTCGCTAGCCACAAAGCCCCTGCGTGTGAGTCACGAAAGCACTTCCATACAGACGTGCACGCACAGGCACACGGCCCCATGTGAAGCGAATCTGCCGAAAATGCCTGCAGTTTCATTTGTTTGTTTTTAAATTAGGGCTCCGCACTATTTTAAAGGGGAATCTCTCTGCTTGTGCACAAAATAAAGAGCCGTGGTTTGGAAATTTAATCAAACTTAATGCAATGCTTCTGTGCATAGCCTTGAATTGGCCATGCTGTGAATTGAATTTTTGCACTGCCACATATTTTTTTTTGCTCATTATAAACAGACGCTCGTTGGTACAGTATAATCGATTAGTTTGGATGTTCAAAGTTGTAAATTCCTCGTCCAGGCTACCATGAAATGAACTGACACAATGAGAGCAAATTGAGGTTAAAATTACTGCCGATACTTTTGCTGTTGCATTTTGGCCTTCCTTAAATGTGAACTGGCTGGATTTAGCATTTTGGGGTGATTCATTTGATCCCAAGATGGCAAAGCACAAGATTTCCAACTCGGGGGCACTAGGGGTTATGCGAACTCGGTCTGCCACGACGGCACAACGTTATAATGAGTCTCCTTGGTCTCCTGGTATTCTCATAAATATTAATGCCTGGGTGGCGAGCCCGCAGGTCGACTTGAACTGTGCATGGTTCTACTGTCAAGACTGTCAGCAAACCAAAACATTCAAAACATGCATATGCATCCAATGCATATCTATTATTGAGCAGACATATCATGGACACTTAAATGCATAAATGTGCACCTGTCAACAACAAATTTCCCCAAGGCTGGTTATTCCACTCTTCTTATGCACATCCAATTTGACGTGAAAGCTGACACTTATTTTGTGTAAGTGTTCCTCTGAAATGCTAGAGGAATATTAAACCAGGAGAAAGGAGGGTGGTTGATAAAAAACAAAGATGGTGGACTTTAATTGTGACAACCTGTGATCGTCTACCCTGCATCCCATTTGTCATTTGCTGCAGCCCAGTCGAGCTGACATTAGCAGTGCTGTGTAGCATTAGTTTGTTAAAATTACATGGTTATTTTTTTCAACTGTGAACATTTCTGTGTAAAAAAAACAATTAGGAAACCATTTCAAACCACTCTCAAATGATCCTCACAGAAAGTCTTCAAATATATATATTTTTTTCTGTAACTATTAATCACAAGACCCTTATTTTTTACTCAATTTGTGGATAACATTTTCAGTTTTTGGAGAATCTGGTTTGTATTTTGCTTAAATATTGCTAACAGAAAATATCTGCACTAGTATGCCATGTTTCTCATATTTTTCCATTGGTGCCATTAAAATATAATTACGGCATATTTTAATCTGAGCTCTATTTTCCCTCTTTATCTTTTTGGGTCTGAATGATTAGAGGGGACAAAAACTTTTGGAATCAGCCCAATATTGAGCACTAACTGGCAACCACAAAATGCCTCCAAAGTAATCCAACAGGGCAATTTGTTTGTTTTTGCCACTGACAGGCTCAGATTATTATTATAAGTGTCTGACAACATTATGGAAAGGATCCTTACAGAGATAGATGCATGTAACAGAAGTTTTGCTGAAGGAGAAGTTCCACCCAGTGTTGCCATTCAGTTATTGATGTAGCCCTATAGGGGGAGCTGTTTCAAGCAGTTCAGTTTATTGAAGGTGAACCACTGTCATAATCATCCTGTGCTTTTTTGACGGTCATTCTCGTAGCCACCTTATAGTGGAATTGCCTGGTATTATTATTGTAACAATGCAGCAAAAAGCTAGTCAAAAGTCCAATTACTGTAAGTGAGAACTATATTTCACCATTTTTATTATGAGACAGACAGCCATTAGGGAAATTACTGGAAAAAAATTGGCTCTGCTTATGGAACCAAGACTCTTATCTGTGTCTGAGTGAAGTCAGTCATACAGCGGTGTTATGAGATCATCTGCAATACTCAGTCTTTCAAATGTACATTCATTATGACATTCATAAACATTTTTATTAGATGGATTGTTCATTTTAGGGAATTATGTAGAGATTTACTCATTCAATACCAATTCCACAACTTGGAGGCAGACATATATTGATTTCGTATCTGAGGAAAAACAGCATCTGTTTCTGAATCACACTGATAAACCTGTTAGATGGTGGAATCTAATTTGCATCTGAGCACTAGGTTTCCCATGAACATTGTGGATATAGTATAATATACTACCAGTCTTGGCAGATATTGAAATGCTTATGGTACATGAGATTCTATATGTTCTGTCTTCTCAGACAGTGATGAAGACAATAAATAAATACACAATATTCCTTGCTAATACTTTAAACACAATGTGGCTCTTGGATTGGTTATGATAGTTTCAGTCATTTTTCAGGTAATATATGCAATAGAAATTATGAGAAATTATGTTTGAAGACTTTCCTGTCTTCATTGTCCGGTAATGAGCACATGGAATATGAACTATGTATGAAGAGCAGAGTAGACCTAAGGGCATCAAGATTACATGTATAGTGGATCATACATGTCTTTGATTGAAATATTTTCCAAATTAAGTCCTGCAACTGTCTCTAGGGGCAGAAAATCAGTGTTAGCAAGCTCATTGTCCACTTTTAAATGTCTTTCAAAAACATACTTTTTTAGACTTGTTTTTAGTCACATGTGCTTTTTGTTTGTTTTTTGTTTAGTTTTTTTTTCACTTTGTGCACTGTTACAGTATATTTTTACTACATTGCTGTTTTTGTTGTGTATTCCTTCGTTTGCTTTTATTGTTCATGTATCTTTGATGAGGTATTTGTTTGCTAATTTTACATTTGTTTAGGTTTTTTTAGGTCTGTTAATGAAGCACATTGTTTTTTAATAATAATAATAATAATAATAATAATAATAAGACCCATTACTATTATTGTTGTTGTTGTTGTTGTTGTTGCTATTATTATCTGTGGGCTGAAACTGTCAGCCATACTACCATTCTGGTCACACCTCAGTGATGTCAAGTTTGTTTGTCTTTGACAGTGTCAAATGCTTTGCCATCAGGAACTGTCACTGCACCCAAGTACAAATGGGATAACCATTATCTCTTGGCTTTTTTCTTTTTTTTTTTTTTTTTTTGAAAGCAGTGTGTTTATGCACTCTAAAGAGAAACTTTGCGATTGCTGAGGGATATGAGATGCATCCATATCTGTCCAATAAGATTACATTTCCAAACAATGTTTTGTTGTAGACAGAGGACCAACCAAGCTTAAACATCTCTTAGGGCATTTTTGTCACATGTAGAATAGCATTTTGTGTTCATTTTGATATAATGACTCATGACCTGAGAAATGTGTGTGCTAATGTGTGTGACAAAATTAACAAGCCTCAACTTTTCTTTGGTGGGAGAGTTAGTACTGTTATTGCTTTTTTTGTAAAACTTGGGACGGAATGATTCATGAAATCAATTATGCATCATTTTCAGTGATACACAGCATCTTAATGATATTATAATTATAGGTTGAAGATTAATTTGCTTTGTGTAAAGCAAAACATTTGATGGATTACCTGGAAATTGGCATGGAACGGTGCAAATGGTGATTCATGGCAGAGCTCAAATTTCTAACTGCACTTGACCAAAACATATGGCCATCTATTTAAGCCTCACTGACCTTTTTACATTTACTGGATGAAATTTGGGACAGGGACAGTGCACATTTAAAGCAAATAACACAACAATTAAGATCAAATTTAGTAAATTCAGATTAATTGCCCTTAACAAATAAGTAATTGATTAATTGCTGCTCCTTTAATTAAAGTGGACCTGCATGGTTCCCTGGACACCTTTCTCGTCTGCCCCAGTTAAACTGCTGCCCTTCAATTAGAGATGGAACTAATGCTGTGGCAGGCCTTTCCAGCATGTTTCCCCTCTAAGGCACGGCTTTAAGCTTGACAGTCACCCAAACTTGGCCAGGTTTCTCTAATTACCCTGATTGTGTTGTACTTTTAAATGAAGTCATTAAAACAAGTTCAAAACTCCTTTTTGAGCCTAGAGGTGGGCAGGCATCTCCAGAACCATGAAAACAAGGGCTCAGGGGACACATAATTGCTTTAGCATGTCAAAAGGGTTTTGATTATATCTTATGGGGGGGTTGACTGTGGTTATTTGGATTGTGTCGCTGTGCTGGGATTGTACTAGATAAATAGCCAATCTCTTCAAGTTGTTCACTTCACAAAAGCTGGATCACATTTTGTATAATAGTGATATTGCTTTACAACGTTCTTGATTTACAAACTCATCACAGTGTAAACATCATAACTGACCCAGTGTTTTCATCACCAGTGAACTTGGCAGGTAGGGCTTGGCTCTGTGTTTAGTGAGCTAGCTACAGCTGTGTCAGACTGGCTAGAATAAGAGAAATAACACACTCACAGTTTGCACTAGAAACCTTAATCACAAGCATTTATTTTTCTGAATAATATAAAAAACAAACATGAAAATAAAGAATATATATGAGGAGGAATCTGTAGCAAAATGAAATACAGGAACTGTTATAAATGATGTATGTTATGGAAAACCTCACAGTTTCCACTGTGATGATGATGTCATCAGTTACAAATATTACATTAAGCTGCATCTAAATGTAAAATCCCTGAGCAACTGATGAATGTAAATTTGATATTATGTAGAGTCATAAAGATGCTGATTATGTGTAATAAAGCCATGAAAGTTATAAATTATTAAAGCCAGAATGGTAGTTATCAAATTAACAGTTATCATATTCCCAGTTGTAAAAAGTGCTCTTTCAAAGCTGTCAGTATTGTCACTTATGGTATTTAATTTTTAAAATATGAATAATTGAACATATAGAGTATATACACTAGACAAGTTACCAAGTTATGCTATAGCAACATGGAATTGCGTCCTGGAATTTCACTTCCCTCTTTGTGATTTGATCTATTTGCACAAAATGCATCAATTAATACATAAAGAACCTCCCCCAAAGTATGTTAAATGTTGTATCCAGTAAGTAAAACAAAGGAAAGGAAAGAAACAATGAATAAAAACAAAACAAACAATGGTACTTGTGCACTACGATGCAGTTTTATATAACCTATGCTCACTGACATAGTTTGGTTTGAATGCTAAATTAAAGGCAGATATGCACGGCTGAATACTCACATTTGATGAACATGAATGGGAGTGAATGGGTGAATTCAAGCTATCAAATCATTTTCTGTAAACACTTATGCAAACAATATTTATGGCCGACAGACACGATCATGACTGCAGATGAGACGTCAGAGTAGGACCAGTATTGTCCTTTAAAAGTAAACATCGCCAGAGTTTGAGTTGTAGCTTCATGATACAGCTGACCTCCTGCACCTGGCCCCAGATCGAAACGTAACCATGCCTCAAAAACACATGCCACTTTATGGCCTTTATTACATAATGTTTTCAAAATGAGCATTATTGAAAATTTAATAAGGCCTGAAACTGGCACAATTGTGGTATTTGAGGTTTGCTGTTCCATTTGCCTTGGGACTGCCCAGCTGTGAAAACATTTTGGTTAGAAGTAGTATCATTACTGTCTGAGATCTTTTATTTTGATTTTCCTGTTTCTCCCAAGGCATGCCTGTTGGGCCAAAATATGGGATAATCTGGGAGTCAACATGAACGGATCTGGACATTGGGGTTGTTTATCTGTTAAAAGACTAATCCTGTTAAATTGGAAGGAGCATAAACCAGCCTGTTTTTCCAGGTCCTCTTGGCTGGAGGAACACTTGGACCTGCTTAACATGGAAAAAGCAGCGTGCTTACCCAAAGACTTTGACCAGGGTTTGGACAGACACTGGGACACCATGTGCAAATACCGAAATTAATGTACACATTATAGCATCTACAAGGAGTTTTTAACTGGTTATGAAACAGTCCAATACTGATGCCTCTACATGACCAACATAAGCAAATGAGACCATCAGCGAGAATATTTCTATATAGTTATTCTAAATACCTGCTTTCAGGCACCTAGGTGTATGAACAGTACTTAAAATTGATTATGTTTAACCATCGTCAATATTGCAACTATTAATCTTACATAGTTCCAAACAGATACATTACCTCATCGCTGTGCATCCTGCTCAAAATAAGTTGGATTTTTCTTTCACTTCCAAAGCAAGTGCACACATTAGCAAAGATCTTTATGACATGAGGCGATCGTGTTCATGGGAAATGCAGTCTTCATTACACTACCACTTTTGTCCACAGGGGCCGAGCAATGCAGTTTTCCCTTGCAGATGTGGAGGTTTTAGCCTAAAAAAAATGTTGGCATATACTACACTATACTATACACACTGCAAAAACCTTCATCCCTCCATCATTATTATAGTCTCATGCTCAGTTTTTCCCTTTAAAAGAGGAAAAAAAAAAAAGAATTCTGCCAGTGGGATGAGATAATCCCACTTGTTTCCAGTCCTAATCAACTTGTTTCCAGAGTTTTTGTGAATCAGGTGTCGTTTCCGTGATACTAGTGGGCTGATCTGCCTTATCCTGCCTTGTTTCAACAAATTTATACTTGTTCCCAGAAAAAACAACAAAAAAACAAAAAAAAACTGAAACTGCAATAGAAACAAGTAGGATTATCTCATCCCACCAGCATTTTTTTTCCACAAGAAAAAACAATTTTAAGCTTGAATATAAGACAAAATAACTTGGTGGGATGGAGAGATTTGTAATGTGCCATACTATCCTGCTCTATACTATAATATAATTCAATTCTTCCACACTACAAACAAATGGAGTGAGGCAGAGGTCCTTCCTTTGTCCTTTTCTACAGCCATTATTCTATGCTATCAAAATTAATTTGAGAATGATATGAGGCTGATATTGTACAGGGGATTTAAATATCATCAAATTAAAGATTGTTGCTTTGAATACTGTGATTGGAACGGGATAAAACGAAACCAAGAATTCTTCAGCCTCTTGAGAGACACTGAAGTGGGATCTTGCTTTTGAGCACTTAAACTTTAGTGAGAAAACCCTGCTGTGACCTCCAGGGCGCAACCAATGACTGTTTGGGATCTGCTGCTTTTTAGAGGGGAAGTAAGCAGAGCATCTAATATTCATTGGTTTGAGAAACGCTCTGTTCCCTCCCAGTCATTCTGGAACAAAGGAAATGCAGTTGGCCTTGGGTTAATGCTCGTAGACTGGCAAGCGGTAGAAAAAGTTTCTTCTCCCTCTCATTTGTTCTGATGCCATTGTAATAAATGTGCAATGTTAAATTTTGTTAAGCACGGGCAAATCACCAGCCACGTGGAATGAGAATTAATTCTAAAATATAGTTTATTACTTTATCATATGCTTATCTTTCCTTTACCAGCTAGTAGACGGAGAAAGAGGCAGAGAATCCATGAAGTCAACCTGGAGGATTAGTTTCTAAAAAACCCATAATACTATCCTTTAGATTGATGTATATTTTATATGTGATGGTGTTGGAAGCGGTTTCGACGAAGCATGAAAGGGTATGTTTGTCCATATGGATATGCATAATCTACATTGTTTTGGAGAATGTAATGATAATAATCATGCTAATAAAGTGCTTCAAAGAGCAATAAAACAGCAAGAAAATGTGACATGAGACAATCAAAGCAAACAACAGACAAAACCATTAAAACCAAGCACAAAATAAAATCAAAACCATTCAAAAACCAAACACAGTGAATATGAAATAAAATTAAAAAACCCAGCAAAATGAATATAAAATAGATAAGCAAACAGCAGACTATAGATTAAATATAAACAACAGAGAATACCATTTAAAACCAAGCACAATCAATAAAATTACAACTAATCAAGGACCCAGCACAGATGAATATAAAATAAAATTAAAACCATATATGGGATAAAAGCATCCCTGACATCTTTCCACGCCTTAGCGGCAGCCCATGGTGCAACTACAGTAATATTGTGGCTCTGATTGGTAATCAGGACACTGATGATTCTGGCTTTGCTTTTTTACATTTTTTTAGTCAGTGAAGGTTTACCCAGCACACTTACTCCCACACTCCAAGTGCAGCAGCAGTTTCCTCCTGTTGGTCACTGAGCAGTCCCAGTAGTGCAGTTGAGGTTAAGCGTCTCG
Organism: Holocentrus rufus; assembly: GCA_900302615.1. Taxonomy (NCBI): domain Eukaryota; kingdom Metazoa; phylum Chordata; class Actinopteri; order Holocentriformes; family Holocentridae; genus Holocentrus; species Holocentrus rufus. Next base: position 42,197 of record OMLF01025619.1, read on the forward strand.
CTCAGAGGCACCTCGAAGGCGTTGTTGAAGCTGTTAATTGTTGAGGGAGGGGGAGAACTTTTCCCCTTCACTTCCCCAGCTCACATTTCTCCGACGGGCACGGGGAGGGATGGGGGGGGAGGAATCGGCGCCTCCGAAAATCTGATGCTCGCAGGATCCTCAAGTCAAGCTGTGCTTTTTAACACGAGAATTTCCGTCAAAAGTCTTATTTTTCCGTCAAATCCCTTGTTTGAGGAATTTTTTGGTGAGGATTACAGGGGTCAGATTAGTGAAAAGTGTTGGTGTGCGAATTCGCTGACAGCAAGGTGTTTATCCCCATTTGAAGATAAGAGGAAACTGCAACAGGGCTTACCGCAACAAACTCTGCAATCATGAACAACACAATAACTGTTTTTACTTGCAAAACCATGTACCCAAATACTTTGGCATGCGCTAATAGCTGTCATCTTACCCACTTCTTTTATTTGCTTGTTTTTATTTATTTATTTTCTGCAGCTCTTGGATGAGTCTGCGTTTTTGTAATATGGGATAATGAACCTGCTCTATCCTTACAAGTTAATGACAAATATGTTGTTTGTCAACTGCACCACGGGACTGTCTGTACTTTTGAAGCAAAATTTTTCTTCCGCTCGCCAGCTTTTTTTTTTATTTTTTGGTTTTTGTTTTGTGTTTTTACAGCTTGAAAAATAGGGCTCACAAAATCCTGCAGCATGAGGAAGGTTTTGCTCGGTGCTCGCTGAAGGATGGCACACAGAGGTTGGAGCTGCATTACCTACAGTACATGCCACTGTAAGGTAAACTCCCCAGGATCCCTGTTAGTCACTGAGGACATGCACCCAGCAGAACATGATATGTTCTGCTGGGTGCCTGAGGCGCCTGTGCCATGTGGGTAATGCTGTTGCCTGTCAGGTGGCTTGTGGTGAGAGCTAATCCTGTTGAAAATAGAAATGTTTTTTGCCTTGGTATGGAGGGGTGGGGGTGCAAGAGTGATGCGACCGGCCCCAAGGAGTCACTCATCCATGTGCACAAGGAGAGATAGCCTAATCTTGTCACAGACGCAGGGAAAAAAAAAAAAAAGAAAAGTCCCAAGCTATCAGTGGCAAAGACTTCTGCTCACGGAGATGATTTGTAAAATCACGCCAGCACATGATAGAAACCGAGATTTTTTTTTCCTCCTTTCTTCTCCCAAAGGCTTTGCTTCTGTTGATCTGTAATTCACTTTTGCATACATTTATTTTATTTATTATATCACACTGTTACCCTTGAAATTACTTTTCTGTTCGAGCTTGCTGGTACTGTCTCCACACGCGATTCCGTCGTCTATCACGCTCCGGTTTTCCATTTCCTGTGGTTCTCTTTCCTTCCATTTTAAATGTGTAAATGTTAAATGCTGTGCAGATGGTATTTATCAGTGACTCATCTTCTGCTTCCCCACTCTCCTGTTCTTTTATGTGGGGTTCAGTTTCCACCAAGACGAAATGTACTCGCTTTTGTCTTTCAGCTATGACTTATCCCAAGATGGTCATAGAGGGAGATGCTCACTCGGGTTATTCTGTAATTCCTGTCATTCACTCTGATTTTGACTGCACATTATGTCTGTAAAGCTTCTCGGCTGCCTTGAAATCGCAGCTCTACCCCACAGACTCACATGGATTAACTGCTTACCACTCTGCATGCTGTGCTGGTGCTAGGGCGGTGGCGATGGCGGAAGGATATTCTCGGTGGTCCTGTCAATGTGACAGAGTGGCAGGAATAATTTTTGCATGCCCAGGCCGACAGCTTTCAAGTGGAGGAAACAATGGTCCAATTCCCTTACCTGGACCTGCTTTACTGTTAAAACGCCCAGCAGCAATTTTGATGGGCAGACGACTTCCAGTTTTGCACTCAAGCAGATCTTTGCACATTATCAAAGTGGAGCCGAGCATATAATGTGTGTATTATTACAGCAAGCAACATTTCTTTCATCAGGAGAGCATGTGCTTAAGGGCAACTCTGTGAGGATTCAACAACACAATATCTCACATTAGATCACATGCATTGCAGCCATGCATGGTACAGAATAACATTAGCGTAGTGAATGAAAAGGTCAAGTGAGGCTGTCAGCTATATACATCACTTGATTTTAAATGAGTCCAGGGCTTGAACCCACAAATTTGCCAGTGTCCAGCTTTATTGACTCAGCCAACCTCCGCTGAAACCTGAGCAACAATTACAGACAAATAAATAATGTTCATCCACTGCACCTGCAGTTGTAGCGCTGCTTGTTGCATCATGTGAGGGCAAACTGGGATGAAACAAAGGTCACCAGTATCCATCAGCTGGTATCTGCCAAACCAGCAAGGCAACTGTTGCCTGGCATTAATCAACCAACAAAACAAGCCACTAAAAACCTGTTAATAAAGTTTTCCATTTCATGTTGAATAATTTTGTCCCTCTTCATCCAATAGACATTTTTTTCACAGCAACCATTTTGACATGTTATAGTAGGGTAAACACAGGTGTTGCTAATGACATTAATGAGGGTTCGGTTCCATTTAGGTCCAAAAGAGGCACGGTCCTGCTATTATTCATGCTGGTTCACTGCAAAGACTCTGCTACACTTAAATGGAGCAGAACTTTCGTTGATGTCATTAGTAACAGCTGTGTTTACCTGCTATTTCATCTCAAAATGGCTGCTGTGAAAAAGGTCTAATGGTTGATTAGTTGAAAAAGTAATCTAATATTAATTAATAGTTAAAATAGTCATTACATTGCAGCACTGGTTAAGTGTCGCTGTTGATGTTTTCTTGAACTTGCGAAGTTGCTGCTCCAGTCTCATCACACATTGAAAGCAACAGTTATAGATAAGATTACATCAGTGTTTATCAGAGAAGTGGTACATCTGGTCCTTTATAAATCTACATTAAGGATCCAGTCAATATCTAATAAATCATGCACAACTAGATTTATTATTCAATTAACTGCGCTTGATGTTGCTCATGTCTGAATCAGCTTTTTTCCCCCAAAATATAAAAAAGTAGCTGCCAAAAATGCCAAAATAGAGGCAATTTTATTTATTTTATTCATTCATTTGTTCAAAATATAAAAATTGCTAAATGAATTGAAATGCAATCACTGACTTGTAAATGTATATGTGCAGAGCAAGATGTAAACTTGGAATGAGCATCTTTCCAGCTGTTCCCCAAATGCCTCACTAATAATGTGACATTTAGCTTGTAACACAGATGCTAGCAAATAATCTGAAACCAAATATTATGCATTGAAAATAATTGTTTTGCCAGTAACGAGACAGATGAGATGCAAAACATCTTGCTCAGGAAGAACAAGGTGTCCCTATTACTGCCAGCACCTCTGCAGACAAATTACACCACCACAGATGCTCTAACACTTTACTTTGGATCCATATGAAAGGTCTTACTTTTCCCAGCCAGGAAATCAAAGGGAAGCTATATCCCTTTTGATTTTCATGCATCGTCTAGTCCTATGTGCATGTATCAGAATGTGGGAGATTAATGTATGCCAAGCCATGCTGCGGTCTTTGCCTTTGCACTGTGTTTGCTGATAAGTGTGGTTTGGCTAGTAAGTTGTTTTTACAGGAATTAGCGGTTGTAAAAGTTGTTCCAAATAGTAACAGCTGCTGATTTTGGACCTTGCTTTCTCTTCGAATGCTGATGCTTTCATTTTCATGGACAAAACTACCCGACTCGCTGAAAAAATGGACTTCAGCACAAAACACAATTCCCCTTTATCAGAATCTGTGGTGAACCTGAAACATGAGCGCTGTAACTGATTTATGTATGACTATTAATTCACTTATCAGTAAATATTGTTACAGGAGCCCATGCCTCAAATTCAGATGATGAGAGCTTGATGATTTCTTTGTGCCAGATCTCACTACAAAGGACTGTCTTTGAAATTTGCATATCCCTGTAGATGCTTCCATCTGATATTTTATGTCTTTGTATGAAGAGGAAGTAATTGCCATCACGCAATCTTAACACGGCTTCTTTGTTATGGTGATACAAAATCAATTATTGGAAACGCGAATGCCAATAATTTTAGCAGGGGTTTCAGCTCTATGATTATTTATTTTCCATGATGAAGGAACAAATTAACTATGACATCCACAACCTCTGAAACCTCCTCAAGATCTTTGGCATTTCCCATGTCTGATTGTCTGTCACCCACAGAGATGGAAATGGAGCATTTGCTGATTACTGGCAGCAAGCAGAGAGGCAAAGTTTAAAAGCAAAGCTGAAATATTGTTGTTGCCTCAAACAAAGAGCTTCTTTCTGACCATGAATATATGCCTACTGTTGGTTCTTTTGTTTTTTTTTCTTACCTGCTTTAGCTGCAAACACTAATTAGCAATGCATGATGAGAAATGTCTTTTTTTGAAGGACAAAAAAGTAACAATGTATACATCTAGGTGGAAGATTACATAACCAGTGTAATTTGTAATACACAATATCAACCTTACATAAAAAGAATACTGTAGATTAGATGGGAGATTCTGTTGTGTTGATCAAATAGATTGGGCGTGTCTCCGATTAACATGTTTCCTCTTTTTTTTCCCCCACATGCACTTGGCAAAGTACAGATCATGTAAATCCATTGTGTGGTCAGTCTCAGAAGTGACATCTGATGTCTGAACTCCAAACATTTGAAGCTAATAGCAGTCAAATTTTTTAAACAGTCCCAACTGCGATACCTGAGTCACTCCAAATGCTGCATTAACAGTCTAGTCACAGGGGCTGCTCATCCAGAGGAATAAATCAGAATGAAATCAACAATTATAATAATTTAACAAATAATAATTAAATAAAAGTTTGGCGTCCTCCAGTGTTTCTTTGCATCCTCTACTGTTTGCTGTGTTGGTGCCGACTTGTTGCAAGCTAGCCCACTGTCTGAGTGCTTCTTGTACTCCTTCAAAGGATGTTTCAAGTGTCCAATTAAATTAGTAGTATTTTAATTAGCTCTGTTGCTGTCAGACCCTATAAATACTTGCACGGCAAACAGTACAATTAGCTGTTTGACTGCTTTCACTCTCTCTGTATAGTATTTCCCGACTGTGCA
>OMLF01025619.1:47292-62292 GCA_900302615.1 Holocentrus rufus
GACACCCCTGCCACAAGATGCTTTCCAACATTGTACCGTACTGTCAGAAGTGCTGGATGCCACTTGTTTAAGGAAGAAAAAGAACTTTTTTTTATGTCAGTTTGCACAAATAAAGGAGGAATACAATAAAAGCAATTACTCTAATGATTCAAGCATGAGTCTGATCGATATAAGATCTTTTTATTGATGCATCCAGTCATCAGTTTTTCATGGAAGCCACAGAGATGCACAGCAACAGATGGGTCAGGGCACGAGTCTTTTTCAGTGAGACAGACGTTTACTCTGGTTGAGGTTGAACCCATGACTCCCCAGTCATAGAACAGCCTCTGCAGACAGCAGGCCACCTCACCGCTATATATGCACTTTAAACGTTTAACATGTACATAGTATCTTGCTTATGCTCTATGCAAGCATTTGAACTACTCAAGGGGCTTTGAAGACAGATGAACAAACGCTAGCAAAGATTAGGGCGATAGCATATGGGCTTGTATAGAGGCTTTCTTGCGATCAGCATTGACACCCACTGGAGGATGACTGTTTGGAAATTGTTGCTGACTTTGCTGTGGAACATTGCTAAACAGCAAATGATGCATGCAAAAGATGTCTAATAAGTATTTCAATTTAAAAGAAAAAAACTGATGACTGTGTGCAGATATGATTAAATTATTTTGTCTGAGTGCAGAAGTGTAATTCTCATTCAGACAAATAAAACATGCTTGGTTTGAGCTGAAATCAGTAAGCTAAAGATAAAGGCTCAAGGCCTTTCTATACATGCTGATATCCAGCACTGCCTGAAACACATCTTTTGCCCAGATTCAGGACGCTTCTGCAATTCCTCAAAAGACTATTTTTGAGTTCATTAACTGCCTATGCATTTTATTCACTGGAGACTAAGGTTCACTTTTGTCCTGCAGGTGGCCGGCCTATTGAAGAAGGAATGCTGCAAGGGAATGTGGTTTAAGGGGAGACGTTGCCCATCTCACACCTCCAGCCTCCCGCCCTCCGCACAGTAAGCAGCTCCTCTTTGGAATCAGCAGGCCAGCAATTACTGCCTGTGAGTATTATTGCCCTATTCAAATTATGAATAGTACCTGCTGATTACCACACGGTGTGCAGAATTTATGTTTAGTGGGCAAATATTTCTCTAATGTCTGTATACTGAAAAGGCCAGGATCTGTCCTTTTTTTTTTTTTTTTTGCACCCTTTTCCAGCTTTGATGAGCCCTCAGAAAAATAGCACCCCAAACAAGACATTAGATGTGTTTACTATGCTGCACAGTCGGCAAGGTGCTAACAACACTGCCTGTCCCACAGAGGTCAGAGTAGACAGTGGAAATTTAGAGCTCTTGAAATTTGCTTTTATATTTTAATCTAATATCACCTCACTGCACATTTTTCTCCCCAAATATCCATCAAGTTGCAGTGACATATAATGGAAATATCATATTAACTCATGTATTATGGCTCAAAGACACTTTTGGTGCCTCCTCAGCAGACGTCTGGGGCACTTTGACACAACACACAATAACAATCATCCATCAATTACAACAGCAACTTTGTGGATCAAAACAGTGACTTACTTGTGACAGTGACACGAACCACGCGGCCATCAGACCACCATACGACCACACAGCACCTCCTGACCGGGTGTTGTGGCAGATTTTCCATTCCCAAGGCTATTTTAACTTCACACAGCAAAACTCACACTTCTATCCCTCCACCTGAGAAAATAAAGTTAAACTATGTGTTAAACATGCAGCAAATGAGTTTCTCTTTGATTGTTGTGATGCCACGAATTACCCATGAAGGAACGTTATCTGGTTTTGGCACATTTGCCTTTAAAGTTTCCTTGCCTAGTCGACTGCAAAAAAATTGATTTATGGCTTGTCAATAAGAAAATCATCTTCGGCAATGCAACCCACTGGTCTCAAAGGTAATGCAATTTGATAAGCATTAGACCAGGAATGCTTTCTGACAACACACAGATGAATTATTAATCAGAACCAAAGTGATTTTTACACCTGCTTATATGCCGACTGTTTGCATTGGCTTAACTACAGGAGATTGAAATTTCCTCATGCGATCAGGGTTTACGGCGAGCGGCGAAAACATCTGTTGGCGACAGAACTCCGTCCACCGAAGCACACTTTGTGCATTGATGAATACTGTTTGCGGGTCCGGTTGAAATGATTGTCGTTAGTCTTGATAGATGATATGAAAGTGCCATACAGTTCTTTGATTGCGTGCCATAAGCAAGGTTAAACGGCAGCTGACCTCCGTAATGTGCTCACACCCCCTCGCAGTGCAGCTGTATCATTGTCATCATCATCACTATGACCATCAACACCGCCGCTCTGAAACACAATTGAATAACCACACGATGTCGTCTGTCTGCCCGCCTCACTTGATATTCCGCTCACCATCAATTCCCTATGATCCATTTTCATAGGGATTCAGTCTTGCTCATTACCTACACTTAACAGGCCTTTGTTTTATTACACCTCGTCTGAAGAATACGCCACGTAATAGCTCGCCGTTTCCTATCTTGTTTCAATTGATTCTTTTCACTGCAGAATGCCTGGATATTGACTTTACCTTTTTTTTCCATGACAGGCTTATCCTATCTTAGGTCTGACCCTGTAACAACAAGAGATATAAGAGAAAGTTTAGAGAAAAATTTGAGATCTATTAGGTAAGTGTTCCTCTGTAATATGTGCAGTGGACTGCAACTCCCAGCGGACGAGCAGACATCTCTGCTTTTGAAGAGAGGAGCATTACAGGAAGTGCTCTCACTTTGCCTCTTCTGTGTCAATTACTCCAAAATGGCCAATTTCCTGTCTAGGATGTGTGTTTTCACATTTTTATCATGCCCTGCCGTAGTTATGTGGTTGCACTCAGGGCCATCAGTCATCGATGCTGCATTTGAGAGGAAGCCGATGTGCAGTAAAACTGACGTACGGCCTTCCGCATGACTGAAGATGTATGAGACACGCGGGCGACCAAGTGGGGTTTCTTATTCTATTTTCAGTGCTGCCATAAGATGGCACCAGGGAAAATAGCCATGCTTATCATGCCTCTGACGGAATGGAGCATTTTGGATGTGGTGTCTTAGTCAGTGGAGGATATAGTGAGTGACAAGCTTCCGGCCGTACTCTTGTTTTTGCCCAGCATGCTCAGAGTCTGCTGGGAAATTGGCAACTCATAGGATGGTGGTTATCTCATGAGGCATGCTGGGGTATTGGTATCTAGTTTGGGCCTAGTTGGTCTGCTGCACAGTGATAATTCCATGAACCCAGATACTATGAGTTCACGGTATAAGGAACCATCGGGTGGGATGCCTGGTTCAAGAAGGGGCAGGGCAATATATTTTTTCCACCGAGAAGACAGGGCTGTGTACTTTTTTTTTTTTTTATTCTATCTACTTTTCTGTGACCATAAAATTGACTTGGTCCATATACCCCAAGAGGAAGAAAAATGACTTGCAGATACAAAATAGAACTATTAATTGAGTGTGCATTGCTGGCGAGCACTTGCTCATAGTGCCAAGAAAGCATACAGCTGATTTTAAGTTTTTAATTGTGACAAGCAGTTTAAGTAACTTTGTTGGTCAGTCACACAATTTTCAGTGTACTTTGCTTCCCATATGCCACTGTAGGAATAACCTGGACCGCTAATTTTGTGAATAATCAGCTAGTTGATTTTGCGAGTTCAGTTTCTTGTGACTTGCCAAACCATCTGGCCACGCTCCAACTGAAGCAAACAGGCGGACCAATCAGCATCCTTTGAGGAACTACAGGCGTGGCTTAGGTGATGATTACAGCAAGAAGCCACAATGCACTGAACTGGAAAAACCAAACAAAAAGACAGCAATGCAGATTTCCCTTGAAAAAACAGCAGGAATCATGCTCCAACATGCTAACAAGTTAGCAATATGTTTACCAAAATGCTTGCTGACTTTCATTGTTACAGTTGCTGGTGTTTTTGTGTGTGTGTGTGTGTGTGTGTGTGTGTGTGTGTGTGTATGTGTTTGTTTGCTTTTTTAGCTTCGACAGCCTCATACTACTTCACATGGATCGTTTGTCCGATTAGCCAAGTTAGCTAGCAGATGGCCAATCCAGTCAATGCCCACGCCATCCCGTTTTCCAAAGTGTTTGAACCCAACAGTGCCCAGATTCTGTTATGTCAAGTGAACAATGAAAATAAAATAAGAGAGGTAAGCATACACATTGTTTGCCACATCAGAAATCCCAAGATCAAATTGCAGTTTAGCACATATTCTGTGCTTGTTCATTTGTTGTTTCTGCAGTGCCCCTTCTACAGATGAGTGGAAATTAATGTTATTTATAGAGCCCCCAAATAATTAGTTGTGCAATGTACAGTGTAACTTATTGCTCATGATGCAGTATCACATGTTTAAAGTTATTCTTGTTGTACATCAAAGAATTGTTCACTACCTAATTCCATTGCTGAGACAAAAATTCTGAGGCTAAATAATCAATGTTATTGCAATCCTGCATATCGGAAATTACTACAAGCACCCTCAAAACTCAGAAACTCACATTTCCTGCATTCTCATTAACACTTCATTTTGGTATTCTTGTTTGTTTCTTAAATGCTGCTCTGCTCAATCCCAATCTTCATAATTCCCATGAGGAACCACTCAGTCAAAAGCAGCATCCATTTTGTAGGCACTGGAGTCATTACAGGAAGGAGTCATTGTATATGCCAAATATTCATTGCCATCTACAGTATTTCATTTACAAAGGCCTATACAAAACAATAGTTGGTTGTATTAACTTACATAAAAGTAAATGCATGTCAAAAGCAGTTTGTGCCTTAAGAGTAGAGATTTATATTCTGCTGCACACAGAAACTGCCTGGTATGCCATCAGAAAATAATGATATTGGCATTAGAACAATGAGAGGACACCCATCGCCCCGGTCTAATGAGAAGCGTTCCTGGTCTATGTCTGGCACCCCAGCTCACATACAAAACCCCCATGACCTCAGGGTGAACTTTCTAAAGAACATCATTGTGTAAAACAGTGCATCCATGTCAAAGGATGTGAAGAATCACAAGAAATCACAAGAATGTGAAGTAAAACATATGGAAATGGTAAAGAAATTGTAAAACATATGGAATGGCATTTTACAGTCTACTTTTAATTGTCTAAAGTCTAATTGCCATGTTAATAAAATAAGACTGAGCCTCCGCTTCTTTTAACATCAGTGGTTGCATTTCTCTCTGTTTTTTTATACTTAGGACTAATCTCTACACATCAGAGCACTGACTGCATTTATTTAATCTGTAATTTATGAATTTTCTTCAAAGAACACTCCAACGAAACTGCCTGTTTATTCTCTATACCCGCAAAATAATTGGTTATTCATGCTTGAGAGTTGTGTATTGTTCCTAATCAAATTAGAGGCTATTCCTTTCTATTTGGCCTCTTTATTTTCTTTAGGCCACCACAAGTTGTCAAAAGTAGATGATGTTTATATTGTTTTGTTTTTGATTTAGCTGAAGGATATCTTTATCCCTACCTTTTATAATCAACCACACAGGCAAAATTTGCACAGATTCTCAGATTCAGGACATCAAAACACATAATAAGACATGCTTATCTCCATTCAAATTCTAATTTGTTTTGACAAATAGTAGAATGGAGGTGGTATTTTGTCAGAAATGACAACTGAACACCAACACTCACAGGACTTTCTTTCAAAATGGATTCTAAAGCACTTTGAGGAAGAAATGAGAGAGGGGAAGTGTCAATTTAACATTTTACCTTGCATTGCTTCCCTGGTGAGTTCAGTTAATGTCTGATTAGAAAGCACAGATGAGTGGAAAGAATGTTTTTGTACATGTAGACTGAACCGATGTTTGCTCTTCTGACACCGTCTGCAGAGAGAGCTCTAAGTCAGTGTTGCAGTCCTGTATGTTTTGTGCAAACCAGTGGTGATTGCTTTCCTAGACATTTTACAAATACCCATATGACTGGGCTTTAAATGTATAATATTAACTTTTACCCTGATTTAGTAGCATCTACTGGTTACCGCCTGTGGATACAGACTCAGGAGGTCAGGAGTTATAAGTGAAATAGCATTTAATTTATTATACTTAAAGGCAATATTTTTACACCACAAAACAAGTTACATTTACACATAAGGTTAGAAATGTTTAGATGAGCTACAAGTAGTATCAGGTCAAGTGACACCTATAGGAAACAGGGCAAATACATATGTTATGATATAGGTATGCTACAACAAGTTGCAGTGCTCAACAACAACAAGCAGGATAAGAGCAAAGGAGGAAGTAGTAATGTTAGCAGTGTTTTGCTAACAGTTTGGCTAAGGGCAGATATGCAGGTTGCTTAACTGAACAACAAATGTAAAAGCCGGTCGAGTCCATTGATGTGGTTGGCTCACTGTGATAAAGTTATTTCAGACATATTGAATTTCAGACAATGAATAATAAAAATCAATTTAATAAAAAAATTGATCACAAAAAAATAAAAATCAGTGGTAAACATCAAGGTTTGGTGTCAGCCCTTTAGAATCAATTCTTTCTTGATGCACCGTTTTGGACTAACACTGAACAGTCATATAAGGGTGAAATACGGAGATCCCACTTTCTCCACTGACAGTAGGCTCAAAGGACCAGAATTCAATCCAGCCACAACATGTTTTGTTTTGTTCTGAGTTGGAGACACGACTCCAGCTTTTTCTAGACTGGAGGAACTCTGACTCTCTTGCTCTTACTGTGCTATCCCCATTGGTTACTCCATCTACTCTTATAGCCAACATCTGAATGTGATTTTATGCCTGTTTTCTGAGGGTGGCTGAGAGTGATTCTTGAAAATGTAAGAAACCCTTAACTGAAATACAGGTGGGCGATGCCAGTTGAAGGGAAGCAAGCACAACAAAAAATTAAATTGCAATGTTTCATCTCAAAATAAATTCAGGGATGCATTGAACATCACAGGCTTCTGTAACAGTGTGAGAGAATCTCAAGGTGGACTTTGTCTTCAATCACCAAGAAGCAATATTGTAGTAAGAAGCAACAGAAACAGAATTTTGTGGATTTATTTTTTTTTTTACCTTAGTTTTGCAGTTCAGCAGCCAAAAGTCTTTTTTTTTCTCCTGAAAGAGAAGTAGCAGCTTGTCAGACTCTGAGTAAAAATCCTGTTGGTTTGCCCATCAAGTATAAGCCAATCAAAAAAAGCCTGAGGCCATGCTCATACACCTTCAGCACACTTCCATGCTTGTAGAATATTTATGTATTTTTGTGTGTGAAGTGGGAAAAAAAAGACTTTCCTTTTGATTCTGGTGACATGCTCTCCCTACTTTGCATAAAGGCTATGTGTAAATACGATGTGTAACATTTTACTGTCAGTAAATCATTTTGAGACATTAGTATAATCACTATGAACAAGGGTGTCATTGAGAAGACTGGCAGCTTCTACCGGCCTCCTCTCTGCTTTTTATGTTTGTGTATCATAGGAGATCTACTGGATTGCTGCTCTTCAGAAAAACTGGATGTTATGACTTTGTCAAGCCTTTCAAAAAGAAAGGCAAACTGTATGTAACAGGGAAAGCAACATCTGCCTAGTGACAGGAAGCAATACGTTGCACAGGAAATGTGGCTTTAATCTCAATGAATGTAAAATCCTGCACTTATAGCACCTTTGTAACACCATTTTTCTTGATAATGATCGAAAATGTTATTTTACATTTGCAATAGAAGTTGCGTAATTGAAAAATAAGCAGCGGAAGAATTTGGCCCTTGAGGAATAGATGAACATTTTAAAAGTGATGCATTAAGATCAAATATCACTTATATTTCGATAAGCTCTTGAACTAGCTTACCTTTGTGTGTCAAGAAAATCAAAGCAGTTCTACCTTTGTGTTCAAGATCAAGTGCACTTCAGTGATTTTTGAGATGTTGCTAAGCTAATTCTCTACTCTTACACAGTGATCTTACTGCATTACTCTGCACTGTAGTGAACAGAAACATTAAAACACAGTTCCAACTGAGGGTTTTTTGTCACAAAATATTAAGTTGATCAGAGATCAGTTTATTTCTTACTATTTGCATTTGTAGTCCCAAATCTTTGTGGGAGGCAATCATCTTAAGGCTCCTCTCTTAAGAGTGAACTCTCTTACTTATAACATTTACAGCGCCAATGTTGGACAACCAAGTCTCGTCACAAACAGGTCACCAAAAATTTTATGACATGAGGATAAAATACAAACAGGTGCTCCATGTTCAAAGTAAATAAATAAATAAAAAAGTGAGAAATTTCCCACAACAAAAGGATTTTGGCAGATGGCATACAGAAAGATGGCAGACAGAAATAGGCCTAGCAGTAGTTGGACACTGAAATAGGGTGGAAATGTTTTGTAATCAGTGATTTTAGACCGGTTTACACATCTGCCTAGAACTCCAAATACCAGAATTCAGCTCCCAATCATGCAAAAAAAAAAAAAAAAAACATTTTCTACTGGGTTCTAACAATGACAAAAATTGTTTTTGTGACCCACTCCTAGCAAAAGTTTTAGTTGCCTAAACCTAGCCATTAGCAAGTGTTTTCACATGCCAAATAGCAGAAAATGTTCGCATGATTTGTGTCCACTTCATGTAATCTCCTCGGGCTTTGATGTTGGTGCTTTTCACCAAATTTTCTAAGTGCTGAAAATCTACACCACCTTCATGGTAGATTTAACACATGATTATCACATGCATTTAAACATCTGAGCGGATTGCTGAATTAACAATTGAATAATTCACTCACTGACAGTACATTTATTGTCACTGATAATGCTTTTAGATCCAGGAACGGAAGACGCTCGTCAGCATCTGTGCTGCTTGAAAATTGCCATCAAAGTAAAAAAATCTATCATTTATTCAAAGCTGAGACAGCAATCAAAAATTTGATGTTAATAGACTTTTTCACAGCTTTTTGATATGAAACAGCACATAAACGCAGGTGTTACTAATGACATTAATGAAGGTTCTGTTCCATTTAAGTGTAGCAGAGTCTTTCCAGTGAACCACCATGAACAACTGACCTTTTTCACAACAGCCATTTTGACATGACATAGTAGGAGAACACAGGTGTTACTAATCACATTCATTAAGGGTCTTTTCTGGTAAAGTACAGAACCTTGATCAATGTGATTAGCAACACCTGTGTTTACTTACTATTTCATGTCAAAATTGCCGCTGTGAAAAAGGTCTTATAGCAGGACCCTGGTTCTGTTAGAACCTTAATTAGTGTCAGTAGTAACACCTGTGTTTACCCACTGTTCATATCAAAATGGCTGCTGTGAAAAAGGTCTATTGTTACAAGAGGAAAAGATGACAAGTCAAGCCAAATATCAGCCAGCTAGCTCCAGCCATGCATTGTTAATCTGGAATTGAGACTGAATTGTTTCATTTAGACTTGTCCCTGGCCTAAATTAAAAGGTGTACCACAGTGCTGAAACTAAAGTTCATGAATTTATGGCGAGGTCATGTTGCCCAAGAGTTTAACTTGACTTTCCTAAGTCTTTTCTTTTCAGAGAATGGAGTATTAGTAAGTTTCCTCACCAACTTTCAGCCTGACCTACTTATGACAAGAAAAGAAAATGATAAGGGAAAAATCACCGCCTTGCACTATACTTTCACTTTCTGTCAATAGCCACAGATTGCAGTTCAAAAGTAGCCTTGTTTTGCGTTTTTGAAATAAAGCTGAGGCAAAATAGGCACAGATCTCTCGGAGCAAAATGTGTGTTTGAGGAAGATTTCCTCTAATCCTTGCTGCTACGTGCAAAACAAGAATCCAAGGTCAGCTTTCCAAAGGATGCAGGGGGCATATTTCCATGATGTAAAGGGATTTAAGGGGTATGGCTTTGTGGGAAGCTCTCTACTACCATTGTCCCACAAAATACACACAGTCACGCATGTGTACAGCACACACACACACACGCACACAGAGAGGGAGAGAGAGAGTGAGAGATAAAGGCATGTATTTGAAAGGCACCACCAAGGGGGTCCTTTCAACCTGTTCAATTTCTGTGTCTTTGTATGGCAGCACAGTGGTGGTGGCACGGTGAATACCTCAGGACACATTTAGCTTGCAGACACACATGCTTCACCTCAAAGGGGAAGTCAACATACAATTAACACTTCAATTTCTGGTCTTTTATTTATCTATTTATTTTTTTTGCTTGTTTAGAGGAAAAAATATCACCAACATTACTATCAGTGTTTTGCAGAAATTTCCTCTGAGGCTGGGTATAAGTAGTAATAAAAATAATAGAAAAAAAAAAAAAAAACAACTCATCAATGATAGAAGAGTTGGGGCTCACTGGTGCAGTAAGCCGGGATATGATATGCAATTTAAAATAACTCATCAAGCTCTTACAGTGATGATGAAAAACCCGAATAAGACCCCTGGGACATGCAGGTATCTATACTGGCCTGGACTGTAGTGTATGTGCATATGCCTTATCCTGTCTAATGATGTTTTTACCATAAGTTGTTTCCATGGAAATATGTTATTTCCTCATGTATGCAGGGATGTTTGTGAACAGAGTATGATGATAATCTGAAGCTTATCTCTAACAAGAGCACAACTGGAGTTTGAACTCTTATTATCTGTGTCCATATCAGTGCGCTCCATGACACTCAGCAGGAGCACAAAATGCAAATACACCCTGTTTTCCTACAGTTTGTGGTTACAGTTTCTCTGTTTGTGCAAAATGTGCCCCATTACTGGCACAGATATTAAATTGTCCCTGCAAACTAATTACTATTGCTTATAATGTTTGCTTTAATGGTCTTTTGAATGGTTATTCAGTAGTCATTTATTTTAAATATGTAATGGCTTCAGTAATTATTTAAATGAGAATCTTGCTTGGAAGAGAGGAGTTGCCGTCAGTATTGGTGGTACTGAGAGATGTCAGTTTGTATGTTAAAATAATAAGAAATTACAGTGCGGCATGAAATGTATAACTGTGGGTAAAAGTATAAAAGGTAAATGTAAAAAAAAAGAGTGGAAGGGTTATGGGATCAAAAATAGTCTTGGTTTAGTGGATTATCAAATATTTTGAGTTCTAACAATTTGTTGGAATTATTTTTAGCTCATGCCAACAGACTCTGGCTCGAGGGTGAGCAACAAATTCCACTTGCAAAGGCTTTTAGTGTTATCTCTTGCCGGTGTGGTGAGATTTTGCTTTTTAAGTGATTGCAGAGCATCAGTGCATGAAGGTCATTGAGCCTCGCATCGGTGGGCTCGCTACAGCAACAAAGATTATACTACTGGGCCTTATCCAAAGTTAGCCGTAATGTTTTAGAGCTGATTCTGTGTCAAATATTCATGTGTATAACAGATGAGAAATGCCTGAAGGGAGTTTAGAGTACAATAGCCAGGCTGGATAACAGTTTGGCAAGAAAGACCGAGCTATGCAGTCAAGGTGAAAAATCTAAGGTGCACTGCATTTCAGGATGTGGTTAATCGTTCTCTGGTGTAATGTGGCTTAGTTTTATCAGCAAGCCAACAATACCTAATAACAAATACAGGTACACACCACAAAATAGAAAACACCAAATTTAAGTGTCAATGGGGCATTAAGCCACTGCTCCAGAACAGCTTCAGTGCTCATTGCTTCAGTGTAGATTATATATGTTTGTATCGTACACCACCAAGCATCCAGAATTAATTCTCTCACTTGGTATATTTGAATGGTTGTGGGAAACCCTGTTTAAGATTCTGGTCCATAATCTCCAATACATTATGCTGTGGAAAAAAAGGGAGATTTCCTAGAGCATAAATTGTCTATCCATAAATTGCCTAAATGCTGTACCACAGATGAATGGGAGAAAAATAAATAAATAAATACAATAAAAAAAGAATAGAAAAGTAAAATCATTTTAATGATTCTTATGGTAGCTTGCAGTTAAAAAAAGAACATAATACAAAATGTACAAACTATTGAAATAAAATATTCATCATGTCAATTTACATCAAAAAAGTTTCATCTGAAGACTGCCTGAGTGTGTGTGAGTGAATAAATATGAGTGTTGGCCAGCTAATACCAACATGTCCATAAAAAGTTACAAAAAAAAAGTGAAATAAAAATATCCAGCCTCTCAAATCTCAAAGCTGTCACATCCATTTTCATTGTGGACCAGCAAGTTCTCACTGATCATTTTTGAGAACAGTGTGAATTACATTAGACTATATCTCAGTCTTATCTAGAAATAAATTTTACTCAAAACACCAATTGGATTAGACATATCTGTCACAAAATGGGAGATTAAGGAGAGAAATGACAAAATGGAAATGACAGGTAGTCCAATAAGACACCTTTTGAGTTGAGATTTATTGATTAGAGCATCCTTGGCATGTGATTACCATCTTGCTCATTTCATTTTACTTATATATCTTGGCATACAGTAAATAAACTGGTTGGGTTCGTCCTTGTTCATGAATACTTTGACAGGATCACACAGCTGTTGGACACATTGAGCATCATTGATTGTACCAATTGTATCTCGTATCTTTATATTTTACTTATGGGAGATTCTTTCTTCTTGGTTGACCATCATATTGTTCATGCCCATAATGTTATCTAGATTACTTGTGCCTTATGGATGACGGCATTTTTAATCCCAGAAAAGACGACTCACTCCAAGATGGAAATATGTCACCAATAGGGTTTTATCACTCAGAATAGTTTTGTATTTTTCTAATTTGTGAGGGAACATGTAATCCACAGCTGCAAAAAAAAAAAAAAAAAAAATGCATCCTACTTTTCTTGCACACTGTGTCTCTCATTTACCCAGGTGTGTTTGTAGGTTACTTCATACCTCAGTGTCACTGGATCATGAAAGGACTGCAGCTATTACCGATGAGAAATTACCCAGAAGACACATTTAGAGAAAGAGGAAAAAGCGGCTATTTCTATCAATGTCTATCCTGCCACCACCAACAGCATGATTTTCTATCATACAGGAACAAACAATTCTATTTCCCTAACCTGATTAATATGTTCCACCTCCCGACCACCACAAGAAACACACACATGAAAATGGAATAATTTCTTATCCTGTTTCCTGCATGACCTCAGCACACTCTGCAAAATGTCTGGTTTGTCCCATCAGCCTCCCATGGAAAGACATCTCAAAACCCATGATGCAATTCAGCTGTCATTTCTGTTTGTAATGTGATGCGTCTTTCTTTCTTTCTTTCTTTCTTTCTTTTTTAGTTTTAGACTTTATAGTCGTAAAATGCAAAAGTGAGTTAGCATTTTTGAGCCATGGGGTCCCTGGTCAGATTTACAGTTTTATAATAAGGCATGAGGTTAAGGGTGCACAGTGCAAAATTGCTATGAGTTGACTGAAGTGTGGTCCGTTTACCCTCAGCTGACAAATAATTGTATAATTTATGAGTGAGTGAGTCAGTCAGTGAGTAAGGCCTCAACCATTAAAGTTCATGTTTATTCCATGTTTTTTGCCATTTGTTTCTCACTTCAAATGACCCCCGGCACCTTCAACATAATGCTAAGAATGTTTGATGTTTTGTTCTATGACAAATTACTGTTAACATCATAACCACAAAATTTTAAGCTGTTTAGTGCTTTAAAAAAATAAGCTCCTGACAAGTTAGTATACTGAATATATCAGAATAATTAAATGTCATCATATCAAGCATGCTAACTTACATTCTTGCTTTGCTCTGTTCCATGTGCTCGACCTTTTTCACAGATCCATTTTTACATGACATAATAGGGTAAACACAGGTGTTACTAATGACATTAATTAAGCTTCTGTTCCATTTAAGTGTGGCAGAGTCTTTCCAGGGAGCCAGCATGAACAACAGCAGGACCCTGACTGTGTTAGACCTAAATGGAACTGAGCCTTCATTAATGTCATTGGTAACACCTATGTTTACCCTACTATTTCATGTAAAAATGGCTGCCGTGAAAAAGGTCTATAATTGCATCTCCTGTTCCTTTCTATCAAGCCTACACTTGCTATTGAAACACAGCTAGCTACTTGAACACAGGAGGAGTAGCTAATCTTCTAACCCCCCACCCCTTCCACGCAGGCAGGAAGGGGCGGGGGGTTATTGGTGATATGGCGTCAGCTGAACGCGACCCTCTTGTAGTTTCTTTTAAGCTCATGTTAGCTTGGTTTGCGGAGATTCTAATGTCGAACAACACAAATAATTTTCAGATACCTTTGCTTGTGACAGAACTTTTCAAAAATGATAAAAACCCCTATGGAAAAAATCTGCTGAGGGAACCTATGGTCAAAGTAACTTCTGTTGATGACTTCCCAGCAGCTGGTCCATGTTTCCTGTCATGGTACCAATGTGTATGGTTGTGTTTGTTTTGTTTGCATTTTGTGTTGCCTTCTCTGTTCCTATCTGCTGGTCCAGGATGGTGTCTCCTGTTACTACTATTTTAAGAAAAGGAGACTGCACATGCTACGCTAGCTTTTCTGGTTTTGGGCTCATCTAGCCTGACCAACCTATCAGTTCCTTCTGCTTTGTTCCCTCTGCTCACATTATTTGATCCCAGGCTTGTCACTGTCTCCATCATTGTTAATCCTGCCACAAATTGTCACTCAAATCCACATTCAAAATATTACAGCATTATAATCAACCAAGATTCTCTGGAGGTTTTGTGATTGGAAAGCGATTCTTTTTTCTTCTCCTCCTTTTTTTTATGTAGTCATGTCAACTTTGAGATGTCTCTTTGATGAAAGGTTAACTGCTGACTGCTGCTGATTCAGTTTGTTTATATAACTGCTAATTTGAAAAGCTTCTAACAACACTGATTATGATTGGAGAGAGACTAAATTAATCATGATGTAAGAGATGGAGAAAGGAAATGTCTGCACAACTGAACAAAAAAGAGAAAAGAAACTAAAATGGAAGAGAGATTACTTGGAAACTTACTATTCCATGCTATAATTAAATGACCTCGTGTCACACTTTTTCTAATAAAA
>OMLF01025666.1:1670-16660 GCA_900302615.1 Holocentrus rufus
GGTGCGTTCTGCAGCATGTCTGGTTACAGTGTTTGTACCAAACAGATCTGGTGGTCGTACTCTCTCGATTCCTTAAATCAGCACTTTAGAACAGCAGTTTTCAAAGTGGGGTCCAGGGCCCACCAGGGGGTCCTGGAGGGGCTTCCCAGGGGTCCTCAGCAAAATGAAGAATAATTTAATTCTACTATAATCCACTAAAAATTCTGATACAAAAATGTATGAGTGATTATTTTAACATTATGTTTTATTATGCAACACCTGTGTGCTGCCTGTTACAAAATCTTTCCATCAGTTCAACCATTCAAGGTAAAAGGTCATGTAATGTAATCAATAGAAATGTCATATATGACTTTATATTAGTATTAAATAGTAACCATTTGTGTATCTCTTGCCAATTCACTGATATGGCCATTATAAATATTCTCTATGTACTAGCATTGAGCTGAAATTTTTACCTTACTGTACGACTCACCTTTGACCTGGACCTTTGAACAGTTTTCATCAAAATAAAATCAATTCTTCCTTTCTTGACCCTTAACACTTCTGTTTGGTTTATGTTAATACACAGACAAAAACCGCAGTGCATTTTCAGTTCAGCAGTTCAGTCAGTTGGTATAGTTTGTTTTTTCATTGTAACCTCGTGCCGTCTGATTTCTCAATGGGCTTCAGAGTTAAAACACGACCTCATCATCCACCACCTGAGTGTTTTCTCTGTAATAGAGGAATTTCTTCTCCACTGGATATATTTGTTTTCACATTTAACATGTTGAACGTCTCCCCCTGTGTTTCTTGTCTTTTCTCTCTCGGTGCGAGGGAAGTTTTAACCCTCTCTGTGCTGGGAGCCGTTCACTTCAGCTGGAACCCAGCCAAGACTAACAGCAGCCCCACGGCCTGAAAGGAGAGAAGGAGCAGAGTAGTGGGAGAGAAAGAGGGGGGAGGTGCTGGGAGAGAATTAAGGGGAGCAAGAAGTTGAGGGGAAAGGCGAGGCAGAGAAGAGACAGCAAGAGAAACAGAGAAGTAGTGTGTGTGTATGTATGAGTGAGATGGGGAGATGGAGAGACAGTTTTTTGGAATTGGAAGTATGTTCTGTAAAATAGAGAAGTGTTCAGGGGTTTAGATGTGATTACAGTGAGGGTCCGAAATTCCTCCCCAACACAGGATTAAAGCCTCTTAAAGCCTCTCCCTCTCGCTCTCAATCTCTTTTTTGATCTCTGCTGCCTCGAAACTTTCAGCCGCACAGGAAAGAAATTGAAGAGCAGCGGGTGTAAAAATAGCAGAAAATCTCAGGAGTCTTTAGCTGCGTGTATTCTCTATTCTCAGTTTCATAGGTAACATTAATTTATTTTAGGAGAACAGACTTCACTCGTGGTTTTCTTGCACAACCCTGAGCGATGGTCCTGTGTGTTTTATGAACCTGAAACCCATTCATAACACAGAAGTTGCTCTCAGTTCCTGAAAAAATGACTTTTGAAACATATGGGTTTATTTCCACATCTATTGTATACTTCTTCACTGATTTATAGGCGGTATAACTGGATTAACTATGTGAGAAGCTCTTGTTCCTCTGCCTCTGGCGCACATCCACACATTTTTTTTTTTTACATCTCTGAAGAGCAGTGGGAACTTCTGGAAAAGTTTTGGCTGAGTTAATTGAGAGTTTGCTCGCACGTGTAGTGTGCGCCTGTAATAGCCTCCTGATCTAAACCGCATTGTGTTGCAACAGCAGCTCGAGAGAGAGGATCTGTTTTATTTTTATGAGAGCTGCCGAGTTGCAACACTGATAAATGGCGATAAGGCGGGCGGGGTCCAGGCGTGACTGGGGAGTGATTGGGACCTTGGCTGTCATGTTGTACCTGCTGTAATTTAGGCACAGGTCCATTTTTATGTCCAGCTTGATCAATGTGCGCTTGTAGCTCTCCACAAGGTGAGCTTTGAGCGCGCTGTAATGTCCTCCCACTGAAGCCAAGGTTAGGGTGAGATGACTGAAGAGACAGTGCATGTTTGTATGGCTGATTTAGCTTTACTGGGGCTGTAGACAATTTTACTTTATGTGCTATTGTGTTATGTGAAAAGCAAGCTGTAGTTTGAGAGGTGTGTTTTTTGTATGTTTTTATGTTTTTTTGTTTTAAATATTTTCAGGTGCATAATCTATCTTTTACACATACCAACTTGAATGTCTTGAATGTCTGTAGATATTTCTATTAGCATGCAGTTGATCAGTGACTTGACAGCAGCAAAATGACAGTAAAAATGTCAGTATAAGCCAAACCTCGACTCTCATTTTCTATGTTCAGTATATCCCAAATCAATGTACTGTCACTGAAAATATTGCAAATTGCAAATTGCAATTTCAGTGTTGACAATGAGTGATAAGGACTCTTAGCCAATAGACAAGTCAGTGATGAGTCTTCAGTTTGGTGAAGATGCAGGCTAGTCACACACAGGTGAGCATTTTATTTAGCAATTTCTTTTTTTTTGTTTTGGAGGTACTGAACATATGAATGAAGAGTCAAGACTACGCTTGGATTTTGAGAAGTTGAAACAAAATGTCTTTTTTTTAACCGTTGTTTGTCGAAGTTGCTGATCAACTCCATGCTAGCAGATATGGCTACAGTCTTTGGGACCTTTGTTCGCCATGAGGCATGTAATTAAAACCTGTTTTGTCAGACATTCAAGATTTCCCGGGTTGAATAAATGATACACGAATACGCTGTTTTTGGGTGAAGTATTCCTTTAAGTGCAGTTCTGCCAAGGGATCAAGACATTTCTCTGTTCTTCTCCAGGTGTGTCAGTTTGTGGTGTCGGTCAACGGTCTGAACGTCCTCTCTCTGGACTACCGGACCGTCAGCAACCTGATCCTGACCGGGCCCAGGACTGTTGTCATGGAAGTGATGGAGGAGGCATAACACTGAGGAGGAGAGCGAGAAAAAAAAAAACCTTGCAAGGGAGAGATACAGTTTGAGAGTGGAGAGTGAAAATTTGAGCACTTGACCTCAGAACCACGATGAAGGGGTATCCGAGTTGAGCGCTGGACTCAAGTCAGACTCTTATCTCTGTGCCAGCGTCTTTACAGCTTTGCGCGAAGAAGGTGGACACCTGAAGAGCAATACGGGGTTAAGAATGTGGGTGTTTGAGTGGAATAAATGACTTAACTCTTCAACAAAACAAACTCGTAACTCTCGCCTTGTCTTTGGTTTTGGAGACATGCGCACAAGTGAGGGAAAGTGGGACCGCTTTGACCGATGGAGATCCAACAACATAAATGAACCCGTTAACAATGTCAGTCTCAAGTGAGATGGCCCTGACTTCATTGTTTCTGATGGAAGAGCAAAATGGAAAATCCCTGTTTTTGTGAAACCACGGGACGGACACAAGAAACCGTATCGTGAGTCTGTTGCTGCTGGGTCCCCACATGACGAGAGAAGTGATGCGTTTTAAAGAAACTCCAAGGATGAGAGAGAAATTGTATCACTTGAGATGAAAAAGTTAAAGCTGCTCCTGTAACATAAGAAAGGACACATCATGTTGACATATTCAGTGACCTCTCCCCTAGTTTGTTTCAAACTCTTTTCCTCAAACTCAAAATGGCCCTGCACTGCCCTCTACTGGGGAGGAAGGGACAGATATACTTTTTCAGGTTTTAGAGATGTACATAAATTCAAAGGGGCTGATTTCATTTTTTTCTCTACCCAGGGAAGGACCATGTTAATTAATCAAAAAGATCTCATGTGAGGACCCACCAGCAAAATTAAAACTGAGCTAATGAGCAGGTAGATTTACGTGTGTTGGGAATTTGCCTCGGTGGGCTGGTGTACATAACATCAATGCAGCGATAAGCCGCCACAGAAATGAACAGACATGATGTACATATTAAGGTACACAAGATTTTCCACAGCATACCCCATCAAACGAAATTGACGAACTTCTGCTCCGGGGAAATAATGTAGAAAGTCAGGATGAAGCCTCATTACCACTCCAGCCTGGGTTTCCCCAAAGCTGTTTCAACACTGAGAACATCTTTGATCCATTATAAATCAGCGTCTTTAAAAGCCCTGACTAACTATGACCCTTTTTTTCCAAAATGAGGCACAACACAACACAACCAAGACCGAGATATGTAGACAGACATCCGCAACAACAAAAGAACTCATTATGTCTAGGTGTTTTTTTAAGAAAATAACAACTCCTATAATAAATATTCCATGTTATTATGTAGTGTTTAGATGTCCTTAGTGCTAAGTTACCTTTGGCAAACTTAGCTAAGAAGTGTTGCAAGTACAAACTGTTAAGAAACCCACAGGGTGTTCTCTGTGCCAGAGGCAGTGCCAAATCGATGGCAAAACAATCTTTAACTATTACTGCAGTCAGACTGTGCCAACCAGAGTTTATTTGGAAAATGTCTTATAATATATAAAGATTTAAGTATTTGATGTAGCCTATATTGTCTTTAAATGTAGATATTCCATCCCAATACTCCTTGACATTTGAAACGTAGCAAATCTATAGAGAAAAGAGCAGAATGATTATATGAGCACTTGATTTAGTTAACAAGGTTAACAAGGACTTTGTTTTTGATTGACAAAAGCACTTAATCTAGATGTTTTTTGTTTTGTTTTTTCATTTTAGGTAAGACATTAGAATTCAGACATTAGAAGTCTCTGTATACCTTGTGAATATACAATCTGACGTCTTTAATTAGAAACTAATCAGAAGGAATCTACCTCCTGAGCTCATTGAAAGTGAACTGGATTTAACAAGGCAGGAGGTTTAGATAAATGGGTTTGTACAATATTAGCCTCCATTAGATAACTTCTCTGTCTAAAGTTATAGATCGTCATTTTATCTAAGATATACTAGCATGGAAGGATTATATAAAAAGATACATAATATAAAAAGAATGGATGGATAGGCATCGGTCTTAGTCTTAGTTGACCACAGGTAGATCTAGTGATAAAGCACTTGTTTAGTTGTAACATAGCCTGGACTCAGACTTGGAGAAAAGAATAACTGATTTAAAAAAAAAAACGCACAAACGGTAAGCAGAACCTTTCATGGTGAATTTTAATCCAGGTAATCTGCGGTGTCAAGAAATAGAATTAATCTCTCACAGTAAACCGCCTCTAAACATCTCACGTGGGTGATCCAGCGGCCATATCTCAGTGTGCTTAAATGTCGTATTAAGCAGTGAAGTGCATGATTCTTGAAAATCTCTGTCAGTGTTTATGTAGCAGTAGCTTCTGATACAGAGTGTTTCTTCAGCCTTGACTCGCAGGACTGAGTCGTTCCCCCCCAAAATCGAAACTATTTTTGCTCATTTGCGTTCTGGTTTAGTCCAAATTTCCACTTGATTCCTGCTCTGCCGCTGCAGCGCCGCTCCATCCCAAGTAGGAATTAATTTGATGCAGAACCAAAGCAGAGCAAAACCACAAAACTACAACGTGCACCACTGAATAAATACCAAGCAAATGACAATATTATTGAATATTCCCGTGCTGAGGTGTGTTGGGACTCTTTGGACGTTGGTGATGTGCTCTGTTAGACTCTAATAATCATCCATGACTTGTGAACGGTTGCATAATGTCTTGTTTTGTCTTTCCTGCTCATCTCATAGTTGCCCACTCATTTTGTTACATAATTGATCACCATACAATATATATACTGTATATTGTTCATGTTAAGTTCAGGTACATTTGGTTGGAGGGTTTTGTCTGTACGTCAAAGTGATACTAAGGCCCCCCAGACACAGAGTAGAAATTCAGATTGTGTTGCTTTGAGAACCTCGCCAGATTTTTATACTCTGAGACGGGTTTATTTTCAGCATATCAAGGTGCGTCACTTGCCACAACACGTCCTATGTTACTGAATTTTTCCTCACAGACTGTTAATACTGCAGCACGTGTTGCAGGAGTGAACATGTAGCTTTTAACACATGCTGAGAAGCAGCAAAAGATGTGATACAAATATATTTTCATTATGGTACTATATAAGGATTTAGTATTTTATAGCAAATTTCTGGATTCATCTGTGCAAATCACCTTTGATTGTTCTGATTTGAATTTAAAAACTAGCTTGCGTACAGTTTTCAACACAGTGTTTATTCCTCTTGAACTGTGTCTGGGGAACCATCTGTCTGAAAAGTTTAAATTGGTGTTAATTGGTGTTATTATCTATTGAATTGAAACTACAGCAGTAATACACAGATGACATATTGAAGCAAAGGAATTGGGAAATATTGTCTGGAACTGGGAACACACTTAATAAAGGGGACAAAAGTTAATGTCGGAAACGTTGGGCTATAGGGAACAAAAATATGCAGAACGAAGGTTGCTTCACATTTTCCCATCCACTCTGCCTTGAAATACTCCCCGTGCATCAAGGCCCTCGAACGAGGTTTTGTTGGCTTAAAGGAGTTCGCTGACTGTTCGACAATAAGCTTGAAAACATTTGCCTTAAGAACTTATTTTGCTGCTAAATCACAGTTGGTGGTCATATAACCTGCTCCTCTTGTTTTGATCCCAGCTTTGTCACCTCTGACCTTGTGCATCAAAAGTAAACATGCTCATCATGCGAGGTGATCATGTTGTATTGACAATCAGTGTTTTTTGGATGCCACCTGCAAAATAAATAGCACAATAGTGGTTTCAAAACCAATGATCCGACACAGTATATATTTCACTGACATCGTGTTTGAGACCATTTTGTGCTGATGATGTTATCACTTCGATACATCTGCTTCAGTGATTCGCTCATTTTAAAGGGATTATTTGGTTTTATGTTCACCTCATGAGGCTGGAGTTGCGGGCCCAAATATCTTCAGCACGTACAGCTGTGTTTTCCTCTTTTCTTTTCTATCGGAGACTGAATGTGGGGCTGAAGACAGTAGAATAAGCTCGCAGTTTCACTGTCTGTTTTTGACAAAGCAGTTAAAGCTCTTTGTGATGCATTAACAGTTGATCAGGTGTTTAATAAACAAACTGATTCTTCTCTGTGCCTGTGATTCTTTTTTCTCTTTTTGTCCTATATTCTCTCAATGTATTTTTTTTCAAACTGAAAACAGAATTAAGGGGCCATGTTCACTCAGCATTAAAAGAATAATATCCCTACCTCTGTTATATTAAAGATGCATAATCTAATGAGCACATGTTCAATAAGTAATATCTGAAATACTGTGTTTATGCTCAAGCTGAGAGATACTCTCTCATTCATTAAAAAGCTGGCATAAGTGTTGGCATGAACATCAGCCAAATACACAACTCATACAGAACTCTCTTTTCCCTCATAAAAAGAAGAATAATGTCCATTATGTCCATGTACTCTGGTATATCAACAGAAATGCATAATCTGGCATGTTCATTAAACACAGGACACTGGGAACATAAATATGCTCTCAAAAGCTGCAGTATTTTACTGAGATAAAAATATTTCCACTGCAGTTAAATTTTACTCAGTTCACAGCAGGAGTGGCCTACATATCTTGAATATCACTGAGGTAAAAACAAGTGTATCTCTGTCTCTAAAAGTACCTTCCTCCTTTACCACAAACACATCACCAGGTTGATACACATTATAATTTGTGCTGATGGGAGAAAGACCTTCTATGGCTTTCCTCCCCTCACAGCCCAAACTGTCATGCAGCCCTTATTTTTCTCCAGTGCCCAGTACCATGAATAAGCAGTAGGGGGAAGTGTTGTACTGTAACGTACAGCGCATCGATTCTGACTTAATTCAAGCGCTTCCAGAGCACAGACACTATAGATTTTCTCAGACCATTTGCACAGTTGTGTTTTGCTGGAGGTCTGAATGTGAATTTTAGTCTCTGAAGGAGGGAGAGCTGTCTGCAAAGTTCACATGGATCAAGATTATTATTACGGTTACTTTCTAGACAGAAAACGCCCTTTCATCTACACTGAAGATTCCAATTGTCCTTCTTCTATCTGATTGCTTTCTCATGTGTTTTGTGTGTCTTTATGACTTTGCTAACAACACAGCAGGGAGATCTCCTGGACTGTGTGATGCTGCACTCACATTCCTGATCTGCCACACAACTGTCTGACATTCTCAGCGGTTATGATGGCAATATAAAAGACAATTTATGTGTGCATGTGTCTGAGTTTGGAAATATGAAACTAACTGTTGCATGTTGCTCCTTTCTTACCATAACAGATGACTCAAAAACGATCAAATCAGTCTCCTGTGTGCATTGACTTGCACTTGATCATAATGCAGGAAACAAACGGTAACCTGCACCACATAATTTTATCATTTGGCAATAACACATTTCTTCCAGCAGCAACCAACCTCTAATTTTCTCAGAATTTCTCATATTCTCTCCTAACTCTCCTCTTTTTTCCCCTCTCCTCTTTCAGGACGTTAACAGATACACTGAATAGAATAAGCAAAACTATCGCTATCATCCATCCATCCGTTCATCCATCCATCTGCCCTTTCATTCAGCCACCCATTCATTAATTCAGCAACTAAACTTCGCATTGCATCCAACCATCCCTCTATCCCTCTATCACTGTTTCTGCTTGACATCTGCTCACTGACTGACACAAACAGACAGGAAATTAGAGTCTATTGCACACACACATGCACACAAACATGAGAGCGGCAGCCTGCCGGATAGTTTTGCTTGAGGAGGATCCAAGAGGAAAGAGGCAGAGGTATAATATTCATACCACCGATGAATCAACAAATGGAGCAACACTAAAACATCAGACATTTTAACTGTGAAGTTTATTCAGCAGAACTGATTCAATACAGAGGGGCAGGCAATGCTCTATTTGTACAGGATATGTAGCTATCTGATAACAAATTCAATTATTCTAATTTGGTTCTATTAAGAGAGATGGTTGGCAAACTGTAATGATGTTTTTGGAGGAATGTTCAGCATTTTTGAAAGTGAATTCTGCTCATTTCTCGGGCCCGTAGAGACGAACGTGTTGATACAACGTGATGTAACCCGCTGCAGAAAGCATCACGCTCACGCTGCCAGTGTTAGGGGTCCAATTCCAGCTGGGGCCAGCGTGCAAGAAATTTATCACAACATTCATCAAATGGCATATATTTTAAGATCATTTTAATGTTTGAGAAGCTTAGTCCAATAAAAGCAACATCAATGAAGTCAATATGAGCCAAGACCAAGTAATTAATACACATAAAAAAAAATCCCTCTCATGGCTTTGGTAGTGGCCAAAATGAGGAAAACAGCTGAGTATAGGAAAAATACAAAGTACATTGAAAGCAGGTGGGGAGAGTTTCCTGACATGGTTTAGGTTCACTGGATCACAGTCACCCAAAGGGGAACCATGTTGATGCTGACTGGACTGGTCCTTACATCAGTGTTTCCTAATGTGCTGGATTTTATTTTCATGGAGGCTGCATGTAAATCAGCAGGCATCATCAAACACAGTGCAGTTTGTGGCAGACAAATTTTCACTCGCTCCCCCAAACCTTCATCCATCACCGAAACCACAAAAATGTAAACAGCAGAGGGACGCCGCTTGATGGAGGTAACTTTATATTGTTATAGTTTGGATCAGAAAATAATGTGCTAATGTTTACTCTGATGGTTTAGAGGACATAAAAGCTAATGGAAATTTGTTTGGGCAGAGAATGTTTCACTTGAAGCGTACACTTTAAAATTTAAAGGTACTTAATCTTTGTACTAAAACCACTGATGGAAGAAGAAATAGGGAGAAATTTCTTAGCACAAAAATCTTTGGGAAAAAAAAAGAGGCAAGATGTCTTACAAAAGTTAAAGAGGATCCTCCAATCTGTTACATGGGAAATTTCACATACATTTGATACATGTGCTTCATGCATGACTCATGCAATGCAAAAAATATCCATGTTAACAGGTTATTAGGTGTCATAGTCAGTCAATATAATGGTACATGTGTAGTCAGTCAATACAAATATAAATATGCAGATTAAGGCTGATCAGGCCACTAGTATCAAGAAAATGACTCTTGATTCAAATATGGAAACAAGTTGATCCACACTGGGATTATTTCATCCTACTGACAGATTTTTTTCACTTCTTCACTACATTTTAACACGGAATATGAAGTTAGATGGTTGTTAAAATGGATGTTTTTTATGCATTGTATAGATAAAAGGATTCCTGGCCTATTCGTTGGGATGCTGCAGCAACCTTGACCACTGCCTCCCGCCTTTGAATGAATCTCAATTCAATCTTCTCATGTAGCCTCATACATCAAGTGCGACAATGTTTTTGCTCCGGTGTGTGGAGTGGGCTACATATTTAATTTACAGTACGAGATGTCAAGGTTTTGAGACTCAGAGGAGCAAAATGACCATTAGCGTTACCCGGCTTGCAGTGCATCTGAGAGGCATTTACTTGCAAATTCAACTGGGGCAGAATCGAAAAACTACCAGAAAAACATTTATCTTGATGCCAGATGATATTAACCTTCCAGATTCAGGCTGTTATACTCAGACTATATAGTATATTTCTTCATTTTATTTTGTTTGCCACAGTGTATCCACCAAATAATGGCTAAAAGCAATGATACCAGAAAAATCTATTAGGATTCACTCAAATGTACGATCATTTAGACCACAAATAATTGTGACAACTGCCTTGTTGCAATAAAGTTTATCACTGTTATCACATATGGGAAGCGGGCAGCTTGGTAAACCAATTTCGTCAAACCATAAGAAAAATAAGAAAATACATATTTTTAAATCAAAGTCAAATAAAGGAATGTTTCCAGGATTACTCAGGTTGATTGACTCTCGGTGCCTTTGAGGCATGATTACAGTGATTTAAAGCGAATTGTCCATCTCCTGTCCCCCCCATGCCCCAAGGGGACATAGCTCAGGACAAGTCACAGCAGGCTGAAACGCCCGCCGCCGGCCAGACGCTGCTCTTGGCTGTGGCTGATTGGTCTGTTAATTGGGCTAACCATTTTGGCTGGCAATCACCTTTTGTTCAATCATTATTTTCTACTCTGAAACTATTTTCTTTGCTAAATGATGAAACTGGCTCTTGAATAAAATCATGAATAAATTTCTCACTCACTATTTTCATGCCCTGATTAGGATGCAGGCCATGAGTGAGGAAAATCTCATTTACAATTATATTACAATTAAAGCTTTTCTTCTGCCGCAGCTTACCAAGTTGCTACTTGCAACTTCTCCATGAAAAGTTGATTCCTTATTGCCACTGTATTATCTCTATTGATTTTTACCTCTGTTTCCAATGCATACCCCTGCTCTAATCTATATTGCTTTTGCCTGATAAGCCGGGTATCATGGTGATGAGTGATGGACACATCATGGGGCAGTCGTCTTCATTAGGAATGACTGCTGGCAAATGAAGAAAAAAAAACCTAATATGGAGAACTTAGTGGATTCTAGAGAACATGCATATCACAGATACTTGTGGTCATAAAATGGTCAATCCTCATAACCTCAAACAACTGCCTGTGGCTTTATGCGATTCTTTAGACAGCCCATGGTATTTTTTTCAATCAATCAGCTGGTCATATAGCAAACCTGTCCGTGTGTATTACCATGAAACGCTGTACATGTATCGTGACCTTAAGCCCTTCGTCTGGTGCCGAGTCCTCTGGGAACGCCAAGCTGCCACCAGATGACAAAGCAGCTAATAACTGTGACTAGTTGGCCTAATCAGTAGGCTGGGGTCACTTCAGTCCACTCCTGCCCTCATATTAACCTGCTGCTTGTTATTAGCGTTGAGTTCAAGAGCAGTCCATCCCGGCCCTGTGTGTGCAGCCATCAGCAAAAAGGCTGCAAATCACAGTGTGAGGTGTTTTGCATGTGTGTCTGCGTGCACTTCTGTGTTTTTCACATTTGTGTACATTCACGCCCCATGTCTCTGTGTGTGTACATGCATGCCCCTCTTCTTTGTCAACTCTACTTGAACCTGTCCAGGTCTGTGCCTCTGCATATAAGACAAACAAACCATGTTTCTTTTCCTGGTTTGAATGTGGCTCATTGTGTGAGTGAGTGACACGGTGAGCTGGGCTGTCTGTCACTGTGGCAGAGTGCTAAGCCTCAGGTTATCTCTACCCCCTTTGTGTAGGGCTTCAGGTGTGTGTGTGTGTGGAGGGAGAGGGGGGTATGCGCAAGTGTGTGTGCGCCCATGTGTGGTGATTTACCAAGCCACACCCTAAAGCTACAAAGGAAGTCAAAGAGTGTGTTCAAACAGACACAAAGAGATATCATTTAAAGTCTGAGAATGCAGCCTTTTATCAGTGTGTGTGAGTGTATTTGCATGCAGGTGTGACAGGGCATACACTGCTAAACAAAAAACAAAAAAGTCTAAATAACGATACTGACTGCTATGCATTTTTTGGAATTGCAAGGCTTTTTTTCTTAAAAGGAAAGAGAAAAGCATTTTAAAGATAATAATACACAACACTTTGTCTGTTGAATCTGGGTGTCCTCATTTCACTCTCGGCAATTTTGCATCTTGCACCTTTAATGCCTCCAGTTATATAATGCTGTGCGATGTGATGCTGCTGTGTGTTGAATGTATTGCATACTGTCTCCACAGATGAAGTTTCTAACAGAAAAATAAAGTCCCTTGAAGTTTGAAGCCGAACACCACCATCCACATAAATATGCAACTTGCCAACTGATATCATACGACCGTGATTAAACCTATACCCAGTTAATGAAAAGTTTTATATTTGCTCTTCCCAACACTGAGGGGAAGAATCCTCTGCTGCACAGGAACTGATGCCTTTTATGTTCAGAGAAGCCACAACAGCGGTTTGTATGGAATAAAAATTAGAAGCTGGAAGAAATAGGAGAAACTGCAGTCTACATTGAATTATTATTATTACAGTCTGTCGGGCCTACATTGAGTATAAAACAGCAAAAAAATGAACACTTATCACCAAGGGTATTGCCAAGATCTAGACTAACAAGAATCTTGTGGGTTTTTGCCTGCAACAGGTTCCTGAGGAAAGCATCATGGAGAAAATCTGTCTTTAGGAATAAACCAAGGACATTATGGGCATGCAGTTTTTTGACAAAGAAAACATTCCCATGAAACTCCACAGTGTCAGGCTGAATATAATGGACTGTCAGAGCTCTCACACTGAATACGCTCAGTCCAGTTACTGCCTCCACAAAGTCCTCTGAAGCTGCACGCAGACTCCCCGGTTTCACCCGTACAAGCTCTGTCACATATCATAAGCACGTAGAGATCGGCCTAAACCTGACACATTTTTCTCATTCCTGAGCCATACTGCATGGCAAAGTTGGCGGTGAAAAGAAAGACCCGCGTTAGAAAAAGGATCCCCACTGCAGCCCACCGAGCTAAAATCTATCAGCAATAAATCAAGCATCAAGGTCTGCTGCTACTGATTTGTCAACACTGACCGGTTCATGTGTGACAATGACCCAGAAAACGAACAGAATGTAGCTCGAGGAAGGAAACCTGCCTGCAGTAAACAGACATATTTGTTGCACTGCGGTGACTTTAAAAAGTTTATGAAGCGTTGCAGTCGGACCATATGGCACCCAGCTAAATGACCTGTGGATCAACTCTACCATGTGACTGATGCATTTATTTAGCAGAAGCGCAGTTGGGATGGACAGGGAGGACGGGAGGGGCAGATCAGGCTGAAGGAGGTGAGAGGGGGAAGAGAGAGAAGGGCAGAGAAAGAGAGGAAAAAAGTAGCAGGGAAGAGAGAAAAATAAGGTGAAAGGAGAGAGAGAGAGAGAGATAGCGGGGACGATGCCGAGAGAGATGGATGCATGATGGGAAAAAATGAAAAGGGGGACATGCAGGGATGACAGCAGAGTGGTCACTCTTAGATCTGCTGCTCTCCGGGTCCACAGAGAGGAGCTGTCAATCAAAATCCACCCAGGACCGGAGGATCGAGTGAAACCAAACCGTGTTTCATTATCAATTATACATCAGGTAGCTTCAGTCAAGCTTCTCCAGCTCTGCCGTTAATTTACATAAAACACAACTATCTGTGCATAAGTGGTTGCTATGCCATCTATTTTGGCAACCAGAGAGTCAGTTTGTGCTCCTTCTTTATTGCTGCATTACTCATAATTGACAAACAAAACAGCTCACCCACATTAGCTGAGAGTGTTTACTACATACTACAACTTGTCTTGTCGTGTCACTGTTCATGTTCAGCACATGGAACATATTGCCAATGTTGGGGGAGGGGGAGGATCTGCCAGTGGGATGAGATAATTCCACTTGTTTCCAGTGCAGTTTCACTTGTTTCAAGAATTTTTTCTGGGAACAAGTATAAATATGTTGAAACAAGGCAAATCAGCGAACTAGGATCAAGAAAATGACACTCGATTTTAAGAAAATTCTGGAAACAACTTGATCTGCATTGGAAACAAGAGGGGGTTATCTCATCCCACTGGCAGAAAGAAAAGCAAGATTTTAACACTGAATTTAAGACTAAGTGACTTGACAACGTGGAGATTTTTGCAGAGTAAAGGGCATAGGGACAGAAAACATTTGGACTAACTGCTCTTTGATTTAAATAGTCCAGATGAACACATGAATCCAGATTAAAGCTATCTCCAGGTGATTTCACTTAGGAAATCCTTTAGTTGAGGAGATGGAGATAAAGGGGAGGAAAGAGGTTAAAATGCATTGTGCAAAAAAAAAGTGGGGTGCAGCTCAGTGAGGGGAAGATGGTCTTGATATTTTGTACAATCGCTGTCAGTGTATATGATGTGTGAAGTGGTGGAAGTGTGTGTTTGCACAGTGTTCTGTTTGTGTGTGTGTGTGGTCCGCCTGCTGTATGCACCGACAGATGAAGGGAAACGAGACGAGTGGAACGACAGGAAGAGGCTGAGGATGCAGGAGGAGGTGGGAGAAGGAGGGAGGGAGGAAAAAGAAAGACAAGAATCGCTATCCACTTAATTATAGTGTGTCTGGCATCTGGGCAGTTGTTTGGCAAAGGCATGCGTGCGTGCCTGTGTGTGTGTGTGTGTGTGTGTGCTTGGAG
>OMLF01025669.1:2471-14872 GCA_900302615.1 Holocentrus rufus
GGAGGTACTAGTTTGGTTTATGGCAGTTGGTTTAAGGGGAATGGGCTTGCACGAAAGTGCTTAGAAAAATGTGGGAAGGCTGGTTGAATGGGGGAAGTGAAAAATGAGAAAATGAGAGGCAAAATGAGGGTGGCAGTAAAGAAGGGGGAAAAAGGATGGGTTGTTGTTAAGATAATATGCTAACTGAGAGACTTCCCCATTACGTGGAGAATAAAGGTGAAATAAAGATAATCAGATATGAGGTAATGATAAAGAATACTAACTTTTTCATTTCGTACGAGGCACAAGTGGCTACTTCATGAAGAATTATGGAAAATTAGATGTTAGATATCTGAGTGTTGCCAGGGGCTTTTAATATCGGTGCCACTGCATCAACGTGTTGTTCTTCTGACAGCTTGTCTGCTCATCCTGCCTTGTTGTGGAAGGTCTGCAGCTCATTCCCCAGCCGGGCTCCTCAGGATTGAGAGGAGGCGCTGGGATGCACACATGCAGTTCACAACAACAAAACAAGATTTCTTCGTTTCCCTGCTCCAGATGTAGCCTTCATAAGTCATCTCACTTTTTAGTCGCTGCACCGTGCAACAACGCATTACCTCCCCAATGTTGCTGAAAACCTCGGAGGGAAAGACAGGAATATTCCAGATGGCGCAAGGAATGCTCTCATAATCAGTCATTTGAGAGGCAAATCTTGTGTGAAAAAGCTCGATGATAGCCCATCTTTAAATACTAATACAGGATAAAGGCAAAATACCTGACTGGAGACTTGAGATGGGTAAAAAAAAAAAGCATCAATTTTCTGTCCGAGTGATCTTTTCAATATCATGAAAAAGGTGCAAGATCATAGCAGAGTAATTATATGAGGAATTTTAGAAATTGGCTGCAACTTTGGCACTGAATTGGAATTGGAAATCTGGAAAAAAAATTGATTCTTCCATGATGATGCTATGATATTCCTGACGGTGTCGCTTAAACAGGACATTAATATGTGTGTGCTGCTGCAGGCAATCAATCCTCTTCTTGTCAAAGCTTGTTGATGCCAATTAGAAAGTTACACCTGCTTAAAAGCAATCTGCTGTGGAAACCTTTAATTTATGCTTTAATTTATGACCATGTTTGAGTAGCTACATAACCCCCCACCTCCTTTTCACCTGTACCTTGCACAAATTATTTGTCTTAATTGTTGTACACTGGATACTTGAAGAAGAAAAAAAAATACCAACTCAACAGAATAATTGAGTAGCAAAATGCTAAATCTATACACCGATGCCTTGCTTCAAGCTAAAAAAAGCAGAAACAGACCAATTTCATTAGGCAGCAAAAAAGAAAAAAAAAGACAACTTTATCTTTCTCATCCCTCATTGCTCTTAATACACAATTAACCCCATTGGCTAATGAACGTTAGTGCCTAGCACATCCAAGTGAGCAGTCAGAACGTTGTCCTCTTTTACTAATGCAATGGAATATTAGCCTAAAGCATTTTTAGTGAATGTGCTTGGTCCCTCTCTAATTGGGTCAACGGAAGCCTAAAAAGGTTTGAGAGAAAAAAGGGAAGATAGAAAGAGGATGACACAGAGGTGCGCCGGAGGCTAAATGGGTACATTTCAACTCTCAATGATGTTAAAAACCCCACTCCAGCTAACAACGATTCCACCAGGCTCGCTGTGGTGCTTCATGAAAAAGCAGAAACAGGTGCGGCGTTTTCCAGGCATGTTGGCATGTCAGAGAGACACGTTTTCTGCATTCGTTTCTCAAGTGTTCAGAGCTGACTCCGATTTAGCTAATTGGTGCCACATATCATAGCGCAATAACACATAGTCTTACCAGGGGAAGCAATATTAAACATTGTTTATGTCAGAGTTGTCACCATGGGAGAAGTGTAATTTCCATGGGCTGGAGGATTCAGTTATAAAGTGCTCATCACCATAAATGTGTCTGGGATATTATGGGAATGTGAACCCCAAGAGGAAAGACCCATTACAACCTTGTGTAAAACAGAACATATCAGCACAGAAGGTGCTAATGATCACAGGCAATTAAGAGCTTGGTGTTAGATTGCAGGAATCATGTCTAACAGCTCCACTGGGGTGTAAACCTTGCTCAGACAGCATGTAGACACACATGTGTACCATGTAAATTACACTGAAAGGGACTGTACATACACACTGCACTGTAAGGCTACTTAGGTTTCCTCTGAGCTGTAAATATGTGAACATCACCTTTAAGATAATGACTCACTTCATGTCTGCCTGCACCACAGATGTTGGCTACAAGAAATATATAATTTTTGTTGATGTGAATAAACCGCTAAAGCACAAACCTCCCTGGAACAGCAGCAGAATAGCCCTTTTAGTAAAGTGCTAATATGAAGAATTAGCCGTCTTTTGTCACCCATAAATAGTAGCACTGACTAATTATTTTTCTATTCTGTTCTGGTCTTCAGTCCTGCAC
The DNA here is from genome assembly GCA_900302615.1 of Holocentrus rufus. NCBI lineage: Eukaryota > Metazoa > Chordata > Actinopteri > Holocentriformes > Holocentridae > Holocentrus > Holocentrus rufus. The sequence continues at coordinate 4,920 of OMLF01025669.1, forward strand.
AGGTCAGTGGGCAGAGCATGGCGCTAACAGTGGCACGTTTTCATTTCCCTCTGGAGCCACCTATGCTAAAATGTTATTTTGGAAAAAAGACATTCAGTCAGCTGACCTGCATTCAAGTCAGTGGTTCAAAGCTCCCAAATTGCAGGTCAGTTTTGCCTCTGTGGGAGTCACTGGATTGAGACTGAGAATTTAAGCCTTGGCTTTTGTGAGGAAGTTGCCTAAAGCTAATTCATACCAATTTAAAAATCTGAATAGTGTTGCAATAGTAATAATCACTTTTGCACAGATTTACCTTAAGTGCATGAATTGATCTTTTCATCCTCCATTTGCTCCATTTATTTTAGTCCATACTGTGTGTAGCTCCGTTGTTCTGGCTGCATGAATGCATCGTCTCTGCCTACTAACTGACTCTTGACCAATTAGTTATTTTATGTGCACAAATTTAATAAGTAATAATAATTATAATGATAATAATAATAATAATACAAAGGTTAAACACATCAATTCTTAGTATCATTGGCTAAACTCTTGCTTGTAGGAGTCAAGGAATCAACTATTTTGTTGGTCAGCCCTCCATCAGTAAATGAAGTATGACACTGAATTTAAGCTAAGCAGATTTTTCATTTTATTCATTTTATTGTTGCTATTTTCTGTTTGTTTGTTTCTCCAATTGCCTAAAAAAAACTATAGTTACATTCATGCAGCTGTTGAACTGTAACAGTATCCAGTGCATGAGATATGAGTTTAAGACAGAGATACCCCCTCTGCACAGCCTGCTGTGTGAGTGAGATTACAGTAACAAAGTGCAGCCTAATGTGTCAAAGAGAGGCAGCTTAATGTCCTATTATGGATACCAGGGTCCTGACAACCAATAAAGCACCCAGATGTAATTTGTCCCATTGATGTTGTTGGTGGATAAATAAGCTGTTCTCCTCCTTCTCCTCCGTGTGACAGGACTGTGCTAAAACATTTTGCATCAAAGATTGATGGTTTTGATTCTGATGGTGCTATATTTGTGATGCTATTCAAGTTTTTTTTTAATTAGGGGTTCAGGTCTCGGTCTGCTTGGATCAAGAGGACACCTCCCCTATGGTGTCAGTGTAAAGCAAAGTTTGAGCACTCTTTCATACCAGTCACAGTCAATGCTATCTGGGCCATCGCTTTTGTCACTGGATGTCACAGCGAATTATTTCATGTCCTCCAGGCCCTGTCTCCTGGTTTCTGTGTCTACAAAGTTTGGAGTTGACCTTTTGACGCATGTTTAAACTCCAGTCACAAGCAATTTGTAACTTTCAGATGTGTAAAACATTTAGTTGCCGGGAGATACATCCTTTTTTTTTTTTTCTTTTCCCCCAATCATTATTTAATCAGGCGTGTTGACGGAGAACATTTTCCTCTACAGCAGCGGCCTGTGGGAGTCGATCCTTGGGGAGAGAAGCTCATGCACATCCACACATACCTGGGAGATGCCCAGTACAAATTTTACACTGGTGGGCCCTGAGCAACTCAAATAAACATTAAAGTGTACTTTGACAGTATTAGTTGAAAGACAAACTGTCAGGCCGCTGACTTCGCCGCCAAATGATGGCGGCGTGAACGGCTGAAAGTTTTAGCCTAGGGAGACCTGTTTTAGATGCTATCTGTGTTTTATTTCAATTATAGCAGGGATCACAGGGAGTGCCAGTGTGATAACAACCCAGCTGACAGCTAATCCCTCAGGACAGAAAACGAGTTGTACAGCAGCTGATGTCATCTAAGGTTAAACGTCCATTGTGATGAGCCACTCTTCAAAGGCAGACGCACCCAGCTATTGTTCCCCTCCTCTCTCCATCATTAGTCTAAAGAAAAGATGAAAGTCTAGACCGCGGCATCCTGACAGGTCTGTGCCGTGGCTCTATAACTCTCCCTCTGATCGCGAAAAATTTTCTGCTAGACACGGACCGATAGATGCATAGATAGATAGATACATAGATACATAGATCGATGGAGAGCGTGTGTGTGTGATGTGTTTCTACCGTACACCCCTCTGTAGTCGTCACAAAAAACAGCGCGGTATGATGTAAGACAACCCGCGACCCGGGAAGAGATGTTAAACGCGCGATAAAGCATCAGTGTCGGCCCGCTTTTGAACAGTCACTCATCAAAATTGAGATTTTAACCTCCGACACAGCAACCGTGCATTTAATACGAGGAAGATATTCCACTCAATAGTCCCTTTTAAGGAGAGAGATGGTGTCCGCTGGTTATTATCCTCCTCGCTGTGCTTAGTGGTAATGAATGGCAGCTAATGAACATCACCTCTGAGGCTGGCTCCCCTTGACGCCCTCTGCTCAGCTGGTTTGCTGGTGGCTGTCTGGGAGATGAGAGGAAGGGGAAGAGGAGGCGAAGAGGGAGGGGAGCAGAAGGAGAACAGGGCACAGCAGGGGGCTGTCATGCCTCGTACCAGCCCAGCGCTGAGGTGGGAGCCCCGAGTCACAGCACGGACAGATCAAAGTGAGAGGTGGTGGGCAGAGGAGGGTGGGCCGTAATGGAGAACTCTATGTGGAGGTGCTGTTTTGGTAACAGTTGTGGCATTGGGCGCACACGGTGCAAAACCACAGTGTGGGAGTGTCTGTGTGGATGGGAGTGCATGCATGAGTGCTTGTGTTTGAGTGTGTGTGTGTGTGTGTTTATGTGCAGGCACGTGTGTGTATGCAGGCTCAATCAACAGGTGTTGGATTTACCTTCCAGGCTGCCTCTCACTTCTCCACTAGTGCATGTAAAGTGCGACAGAGATCACTTTCATGTTTCATTAACCGCTGTGTGTTTCTGTCTCGCCGTTTTTCAGCCACAGGGACCTGAAGCCAGAGAACCTGTTGCTAGATGAGAAGAACAATATCAGGATAGCAGACTTTGGCATGGCGTCCCTTCAGGTTGGAGACAGTTTACTGGAAACCAGCTGTGGGTGAGTAATACAAATACAAGCCCAGTTCAGACTTGGCTTTAACATCCGTCTCAGGCGATCTGGACAGCCGAGACAGATCAGCATTCATACCTGGTATCACCATGCATCTCAATCACGTCTCTAGTGACCACTTGATTGGATGACTTCTTTCCCTTCCCTTCTTGCTTTGATTCCTCTGCACGTCAGTCCAACTCCCTCCTGTCTCATCTTTCTCACTTCTCCTTTGCATGTCATCAGTGTCTTCCCACTCGTTCCCACCCATTCTGCTACTTATCTCTGACCCATTCACAAAGCAGCTGCTGTTTCCGAGCACTCTGTCTTTTGGATTGCCTGATGAAGATGCCGCCATCGTACCGCAAAAACAAACTTCATTCAAATTTGTGCTCATCCGCCTTATAAAACACTCCTTCCTGCCACAAAGCGACTACGGCAGTTTTCCAACACCTCAGGACACATTATCGTTCACACTATAAATGCTATGTGGCCCAATGCATCCCTGACTCCCCACCTCCACCCACACACACACACAAACCCACCCTTACCTCATCCCTCTGACATATGACATGTGTCTTCAACACTGTCCACTTGTGATGAGATCACCTGAGACGCCTGTTTAAACCAAGTGTGATGTTGTGATTCATGCTGCCTCGTATATTGCCTAATTCACATCATCCAGAGCTGAACGTTTAATGATTCTAAGCATGCCCAGAGGGTGTTTTCATTGGATAAAAAAAAAATGTCATTGGAGGGCACACGGAGTTGCCCGTATGCCACAAAGAGAGATGAGAGGGGAGAAGCAAAGGGGAATGATGAGTGGGGCTATCAAGCCCTCTGCCAGGTGCTCTGCTCTCAAAGCCTCTGTTATCAGGCAGTGCTGATCTCTTGAGGAGAGCCGGTCGGTGTTTCTCAGAGTGTGTGTGTGTGTGTGTGTGCTATCTGGCTGCGAGCAGGGCCAGGGCCACGGCCACACATTACTGCTCTCCATCTCCTCATATCTAACACTGGGTTTTATGATCCTGCAGTCACCGCAATGCCAGGCCCATCAATCCCGCAATGACTGCAATGAATTCTCTTGCAGGAAAAGTCACTTTCAAAGTGTATTCAGGACTGAGGACTGCACTCGAAAGAGGACAGAAGCCCTCATCTCACTGAAGTGTTTATATTTGACGCTGGACAGTGTACAGGGTCACCGCTGTCAATAAAAGAAGCAACAAAGTTGTTGATGGAGGTTTACGCTTTTGCTGCGTGTGCACAAACCCAGCGACAGCGTGGATAAACAGAGAGATTCCAGCGCCGTGCAGAAAAGTGCTCTCTAGCGAATTTTCATCCCTGGAAGTAAACAGACGGGTCTAGGGCAGTTTTACCCAGCAGATGCCTGGTGACCTGAATGTCTTGGGAAGACTCTTTGCTGTGCAGTGACACATTACGCTGTGTGCAGGGCTGGGAGATAGAGAGGCCCTCTGACATCTGTCCCCAGCTCAGACCTAATTCTGTCCAGATTATAACTCCAAATCAGTCACAACCGAAATACACACGCTTACACGGATGCAACTCAGCAAACACACATGCGCGCGCAGTGCTGGCAAGGCTTAGCTCATCCCCGACCTCAAGGACCCTCTGTCCTCAACTTGTTTGGTAGTCTCTCTATGTCTCTCTGACTCCCTCCCTTCCTCCCTCCCTCCTTCCCTCCCGACAGCGCACACGCGCGCACAAATGAGCATGTGCGTGCATATAGAAAGCTTGCACTCGCAGTTGCATCACTTTATCGAGAGTAGCCCAACGCCCGAGGTCTTATGACTCATCCATAGACATCAGGCCAGCTGAGAGCAGTGTACATACTAGCTATCTGCAAGTAAAATTTACACTATTGAGTCATTCTGCAGTGATGATGACCACACTGCAGCGGCTTCTTTTCCTAGAAAGGCCAGTCGAACGAGGCAGCTTTTTCTCAGCCGGTTCTCTCAGTATTCTGTAGACTGCCTTGTATCTATATTTGATTCTATTCCGCTTCCCCTCCGAGTCCATCCAGGTGCGCTGCATCTGTTTAGTCCCCTGTGTGCATTTATAAAGGGCTAAAAGTACTACTTGCTTGAGGTGGGAACACACAGCTAGGAATTGCTTTGTTATAGTTTCCTAAAATATTCTGCCCTGACAGACTTGAAACCATTTTTAAATAATAATACAGTAGAACTAAATCCCATAGATAAACAAGGTGTGATAACCGTCAATACTCATACCACAGTATACCATGAAACCAGTATACTGCAGATGGATGCATGCACACACGCACTCATATACTGCATGCATGTGCGTGCACACACACACACACACACATACATACATACATACACATGCACGCACACCCTGCTTGGCACATGAGTTCTGTTTCTCTCAGCTCCCTCACAATTTGCTATGCTGTTTGTGTGTGTGTCTGTGTCTGTGTCTCATGTAAGCGTACGCAGCATTTATGTGTGTGCATGTGTGTGTGTGTGCGTGATACAAGTGAGTGTGCCATATATGTGCGATTATTGATTATTCATGGTCTTGTGACTGTCCCATCTCTAAGTGTAGATATGACAGTTTTTAATTAAACACATTTATCTGGCCCCCTCTTGCCATTCAGCAATCTGACACAAATGTATTCCATTTGCCATGGGTAATGGAGTTCAGTGAAGATGAGACTCCCCTCAGGTGGAGCTGGGGCAGCCTGGGAGCACATACATAAATACATTCATACACAGATATAGATGAGCATGGCCACCGACAAACATATGCATGCACAGACCCACAAACACACACATGCATGCACACTTCTCTCCTTCTCTCTGTCTGTGTCTCTATATGCCAAGCTGGGTGTCCCCCACTGTTTACTGTTTGTCAATTCTGCTGCACTGATTGATTAGAGGAAATTATCTTGCATGCTTTGAATGACTTCAGAAGTATGTAAATTAGGTAGGAAAAGATTAATTCTAATATTTTCATATAAATGAGGTGCATGTGATTTGTGTGAGGGTGTTTGTCTGTGTGTTAGCACTGTATCAGACTGGTGACTTGCCAAGGGTGCTTCCCTGCTTTCCACCCAGTGCATGATGGGATAGTCTCCAGTCCCTTGTGACCCTCAGTAGGAGTAAGCAAGTATGGAAAATCAATGGATGGATGGAGGCGCATGTTTCAGTTTGCTCTCGATATTATGTGCACATACAGATGTAAAATATGATGTAGACTGTAAGAAAGAGGTCTGCTTACAAAATACCAGCTAAGTAATTCGATTTTTTTTCTCTCAGATTTCATATCACTTTAAATCCTGATACTGTCCCAGCATACTTTATTCATGATATGGGAAACTAGCGATTGTAACTCATTCAAAGCCTAAATCCTGAAGTTTTGGATGCCTGTTCCAGTTTTCCTGTTTGTCATCCACAGATCCCTCCACCAGCTGTTCTCCCTCCGACATCAATATAAAAACTCCTCCATGTAGATAAAGTCACCTTTTCATGCATCTCTATCATTTCTGTTTCACCACTTCAGCACTGTCTGCAGCTTGACTGTGACCCCAGGTCCTTAACTAAATGCCTTTTCTATCACACAAACCACTCTCAGCAGCATCTTTTTCCACTATACTGCTGTGTGTTGCCCTCAAGATGTAATAAAATGCCACTATTTCCTGCGGTTCCCGACTATCGATTTCATTTATGTGAATTTTGCACTCATTGTGTGATGAGTAGTGTTAGGTTGAGGGAGTAAATGAGCTTTAGCAAATAGCAAGGACAGACTGATGTTATGACAACCCACGCACGAGTGTTTTTCAAAAGACAGCATTTTTTACTCTGGTCAGGGGGAAGCGGTTTTTAATGCTTCTCCATTTATCTTTAGTATCTCTGTTAGTAGTCTCAGTGCTCCTTGTATAAGGATCCGGCAAGTCCCTTTTATCATAGTATCAATTTCATGAAACATGAGCTTTCATTTATGGCTATGATTTCAATTTGATGAGCCAAGATAGGATACGATGAATTTTATTGATACCTTTGATGGGTTAAGGTGAATGCATTAGCAACAGATAGAGAAATAGGATGGAGAACAAAGAGTAAAAAAGGATAATAAAATAATTTAATGAAGGATATAAATGAAAATAGATTTTAAAAAATATGAAGAATGTAGCATTTCTATGATGCCATTACCATATAAAATGCTTTTACTGTCTGAAAGCATTTCTCAATGTGATGGCTATTGAACGGATTTTTACATATCTTCAATTTGCAGATGTACAAATTCATAGTCCAGTGCAGTAAGTGTATGTGTAGGATGTGCAAAGTGTTGTTGACTATAATCCATTTTGTTTATAGTGCACTTTTCATTAAAAAAACGACATGAAGTACAGGAAACAGATCATTAAAAGCAGGTAAAACAAAAAAGGCAAGAAAAGGTCAAAAATGAGTTATGCATTTTCATGTTTATATTGGGACTCCAGCATGAAAAAGTTTAAGAAACACCAATAAATGTGACGGATTTTGGTCAAACTCCATGTAAAAATCACTGTTCCAATGGCAGTAACAAGCCACAGAAATATATGGGTCAGAGGGCAGACAGTGGAGAGGTATAAACACACTGACGGATGCAATGGAGTGTCCTAATATTGCCAAATTAGGATGCAGCTCTAACAGAAAGCCGAACTGCTTGTATTCCGGTCTTTATTTAAATGCACTCTATGTTTGCCACCTGAAGCCTCGGCAAATAATGAGTTTATATTCACGCTGGCTGCAGCCACGGCTCGTGTGTTGTGGTATTCATGCGGCATAACTAGTGCAAATCTCGGCCGTGTTTTTTTTTGTTTTTTTTTCCCTTCGCTCATCTGCATAATGCACTATGACACCTGCAATCAGGAAGGCCGTATTTGCATAGGCTCCCGTTTGAACTTCTCCGCTGACACGGTGGCGGTGTTTGTCATCGCCCGCCGTTTTGACAGCCTGAGGAAGCTGAGCCGTCAGGGCTGGTATTCATGAGCGCACAAGACAACAGCCCAGCTAATGGGCGCCATGTTTACAGACCTCAGATAGTCTCTCATTAGAACCAAATATCCTGCCATTAGATTAGACTGAGTGGGAGCAGGAGGTGGAGGACATGTCACCAGATGGAGAGGTTTTGGGAGACGGGTGACTGCTTTGCTTTTTGCGTGCAGACAGCATCTACTTATTCTTGTCCAAAGCAAGTATATAGACCCGCTCAAAATCACAGAAAGATGCATCCTAAAATTATACGGCGGTATAATTTGTCAGATTTGAGATGGTCGTGAAGCCCTTGTTATTACCTTTATTATGTCAAGACAGGGAAATTGGCAAGCTGGCAATGTCAAAGTATTGGAAAGGTGCCATTGTGTTTTTGCAGAGACGAACAAGCCACCGCTGAACCGCTCCGCTCATCCATAGGTATTGGCTTATGGAGCCGCCGTTACGAGGCGGCGCCGTAAATCTTCATACAATATTGATGTGTCAATCTAGCCATTGGGTTTACTGTCAGCCCATCCAGGTGCTGTAAAGATTAGTGGGTCTGTTCACTGTCTGCTGTGAGAGGATGCCCTTGAGTGAGCAAGCAGGAGGACGTCCACACACCCTCAGGATGTCGAAACTCCCTAAGCACATCTTGATCTATGTGCGCCGTAGACAGTTACTGTCTGCTTAAATTGTTCTGTTCGCTCTCTCAATTCATTTTTATACAATAGTGTCTGCCCGTTATATGACAGACGGACGTATCGCTGTTTGCTCTGTTATGATTGTATAACCATGGCTTATTTTCTGTGCAGCAGTAAGGTTGTAAGAATCAAGAAGTCAAAGAAAAAGTGGAGGAATCCTTCTCTCACTTAAGGGCTCTTTCTCTCTCTCTCTCTCTCTCTCTAAGTGGCACATCTGTTTGTGGCACGTGTGTGTTCAGTGTCCTCGGTTAGAGGGGATATAGTCTTTTAGTTTACTTTAGTCTTTTATGTTTCAGGGACTTGGTGAGAGTTCTTTTTTTCTTTTGAATAGCTCGTTTTTTTGGCTCAAGATGCAGCCAGAGGAGGACGTTGGTGCAGGTTCTGGTAAACCTGTCAGGGAAGGCCAAGCTGGCCATCTGGAAGACCAGGAAGAACCAGATCCAGCATGTGGGCTGTGTAGATCCGGTCTCTGTGACCGCTGGTCTAGTGGCAGCTTGCCTCAGGGTTGAGCATAGACATGTTTATGGCACCTTGTCACTGACTTTTTAAATGTTTTTCTTTTTATCTTGTTTTCCTTTTGTTGGTGTTTTTGTTTTGGTTTCTGCTTTCTGTTTATTGGTGCAGGTCTTATAAGCCCGGGGTTTCATCTGTTTGCTAATGTTACAACATTGGCAAATAGATTCAAAGTGGTGAGATTAAAACTTAATGGGAAAATAATTACTTGTACATTTTTTTGGTATCATAGCAATTTCTAGTGAATTAAGTTACAGACAAATTCCTCATTTCGTTGAGGACCCCCTGGAAGCCCCTCAGGGACCCCAGGGCGTCCCCGGACCCCACTTTGACAACCACTGCTATGAGCTAAATCCTGGCTTCAGTCCTGGTTTCTGAATAGATTGGCAAAATGAAGTTAATAACTCAATCTTGAAAATTCTTGCTTTTTTTCTTCTTGCTTTCTTTTTCTTTCCTTCTCACTCTCCCTCTCTCTTTTGTTCCCTCTCCCTCCAGATCTCCACACTATGCCTGTCCAGAGGTCATAAGAGTGAGTAGCAAGACTTGATTGACAATCACAATATTAATATTTCCACTACCACTTAACAATGCACTAGCTAACTTGCCTTTTAACCCGGCACTTTTTTTTTCTTTCTATGCCGCTCCGGTCCCATTTAACCACGTCTTTCTCTGTCTGTCATCCCCAGGGAGAGAAGTATGACGGGAGGAAAGCAGACGTCTGGAGCTGTGGGGTCATTCTCTTTGCCCTATTGGTGGTGAGTGTCAGCTTGTCATTAACTAACTGACGGTGATTAGACTGACGCACGGTTT
>OMLF01025669.1:14892-25622 GCA_900302615.1 Holocentrus rufus
TAAAACGCTCCGGAGAAATACCGCGCCGGGGAATTTTTTTTTTTTTTTTTTTTACCACGCAGGACTCTCCAACGGTGCAGCAGTCACTTTTCCCTTCACAGCCAACAGTCTAGAGACCCTTCCAGCGGTCATGTCGGCGCGGAGACGGCAGACGCGGAGCGAGATCAAAAGACGGAGAGCGAGCGAACGAGCGAGCGAACGAGCGAGCGAGCGAGCGCTCTGACACGACAGCCGTGAGTTTCGCGCGCCCGGCTGATGACTCGAGGTTGACCCGAGCTCGGCGGGATGAGAGGACGGCGGGAGCTTGAAGTTCGCTTCAAACATAAACTGAAAGAGCTCGGGGAGTCAAACTCAGAATCCTAACACTTAGAGGGTCTTACCGGAAAAAAAAAAATGTTACAGAAACGCCCTCCAGCTTATATGCTTGCGCAATAGCAGATCAGAGAACAGAAGCATCTTTTTATTCATTATCCTGTATCCACACACATCGCTGTATCCATAATCAGGTCTACTCTCCAGCTACATTATGTCTGTGGTTCCCCAGCCGTGCAGCCCTGAAGCCTTGTTTCATCAACAGCTGTACTGTAGTTCCTACACACTCCTGCTCCATGAATAATTCATACAGCCAGACTGAAAGAAGAGAGCCCAAAATAAATACCAGCGCTGACAGGGCGGCTTTTGGCCACAGGCCCTGTGTATTTGCCTTTTGTTTTTGCGTCTTTCTCTCTCACTTTGTCTCTTTCCCCCCCTCTTTTTCAGTTTGTGCTGTATATGGACGTCCGAGTGTGTGTGTGTGTGTTTATGTGTGTGTGTGTGTGAGTGCATGGGTGCTAAGGACAGGCCCTCTTGCACTTCCATGTTGCGTAAACTTGCTGTTGTTTACCATTGTCTGCATCTTGACCGTACTTTGTTCGCTCCGAATCAAAGTTCTTCCCGGCCTGTGTGTGTGTGTGTGTGTGTGTGTGTGAATGCACGCACACACACACACACTCTCCTGTTGTGTTTCAGTAGTCTTTCCAGCCCCTCTGTCCTGCTGTCTGCCTGGGAGAGAACCATTTGTTTGACTGTGGGAGACACACATACTCCCCAGCACTTAGGCTACGCTCAGATCATCTGTTACACAAGCCTGCCCTCTTTTTTTTTTTTACTCTCTCTCTCTACCTCTGCTTCTCTCAGCCTTTCTTTCCATCTCTCTCGCCCTCTCTCTCTCTCTCTCTTTCCCTCTCCCTCCATCTTGTCTTCTGGTGGAGGCTGTCATTTATCAAAGAGCCACATCTGTGAGGTGTCAGCTCGCTCTGATAAATGACTCTGATGAGAGAATGCTAAACGAAGGAGGTAGATGAGAAAGCCGGGTAATTATTAGAAAAGCCCTTTCTCTGCTTACCGCTGTTTATTATTTATTTAGCTTTGCAGCCGAGGGCAGAGCGCTCTAATTGGAGAGTTGTAAAAGTTGAGAAAGCAAGTCTGCTCCTTATGTCATGCAGGATTAAGACTCAAAACATTGTGGTTCTGTTTGTTCTCGTGGATCTTGTTATTCATTGATATTCTTTTTTTTCTTATCTTCCCTTCAACGGGTAGAAGTCTCTTATTCTCTGTTCCAACGCTCGTCTGATGCAAACCTTTCTCTCTCGCTCTCTTTTTTCTCTCTTTCCTTCATCTACATCTCTCGTTCGCCCCTCGCAATTCCTCCCTCCTCTTCGCCCTTTCCGCCTCTGTTTTTTTTTTTTCTCCCCGTCCCCTCCAGGGCGCCCTGCCGTTTGATGATGACAACCTGAGGAACCTTCTGGAGAAAGTGAAGTTGGGAGTGTTTCACATGCCCCACTTCATCCCCCCGGACTGCCAGAACCTCCTACGCGGCATGATCGAAGTGGACGCCTCCAAACGACTAACGGTCAGTACGGCTTGTTGCGTTCATCAAACATCGGCAACACATTATTATATTAAAGGAGAGAGGAATGAATAATCAATACGAATTAAAGCCACAATAATCAAACTGAGCACCATTTAGGCTCAGATAACAAAAACATGGAATAAGCACACAATTTGATGCTCTTCATAGTTTTCATTTTCGTAAAAAAAAGTAATTATTCCACAATTTTTTGTCATTTCAGTCTAAACGATCCTCATTTTTGCGATGTCAGTGATCACAGCTTTAAATAACAGTCATTTAAAAATGTTAGTCTTGCACCAAGCAAAGTCATCTTTGAACAGAAGCTAAACAAATGGTTGTTAAGCAACACATAAGCTCTGGTGTGAGTCATAATTTCTTTTTTTTTAAGTGTAAATTTATTATTGAACTTTGATGGGGTCGCCTATGTGTTTATTGGATATTTTACAATGGCTTTGGCTCAGATAATCACAGCCCTGCAACTATCTCTTTTCTACATCATAGCCCACTGCCTACACAAAGCAATGTTAACACAGTAATTGTAAATCCAGGCATTATGAGCTTCAGCAGTACATTGTTGTGCTTGCACAGTATGCACAATGCAGACCTGCAGCACATGGAAATGTGGGAGATGATACCTCATTATGCGCAATTCATACATCCTCTGTAACTCGATAAGACCTGTGTTATATCTGCAAGGGAGATTTCATAGTCTACTGCTAGTAGTGTTTGCTAATGGTGTCATAGTAGCAGCACAACACATTTAGATGTTATTTGTTTGAGACAGCATTCATGGGAAAAGAAAAAACTGCTACATCGGGTCAAGTTAAAGGGAAGAAATTCATTATTTTGCAGATAGGCAACAAGCTGGGAAAACTTGTAAAGCCCCAAGGAGAGAGCATGATGCCAGAGATACACACTCAAACTAAAGTGGCTAATATCAACTCCACGCTGCCAAGCCAAGCATTTTCTTTTTGTTTGTTTCTTCTTTCCTCCCCAGTGTTTCAAATGTATTTGCCTCATCCCCGATTCTGTTTGAGTTCTCGCTCAAGTACAGGGTGTGAATTCAGGAGAGGACCGTTGTTTGTGTACTCTCCCTCTACGCTGTTTAGTGTACACATCACGACGCCAGTCCCTTTCTACACAGCAACTGATCACCTTGGCAAGGTGGCTGGAGGAGAGAGAGAGCGAGAACAGAGAGATACGGAAGGCAGAAAGTCAGGAAGATGAGACAGGAAGCCAGAGACAGATAAAGAGAGAGAGAGAGAGAGAGAGATGGACAAAGGGAAATGTAAATAATGAAAGTGGTCAGTGATCTCAAAGAGTGTGCACTTCGCAGAGGGAAGGTGCTGCCCTTTGTTCTTGTCCTGCATTTCACATTCAGACGACGCACAGAAATAGACGCGCTCGCTAAGTTATCTGGCACACACACACACACACACACGCACCATCTCCAGGTATCTTTGAGTGTCAGTTCAGCAAACACAACTGTGTTTTATGCATTTGTGTGTATGCAAATACACTGACACTGCCCTTGAATGGATGCTAACGTACAATTTTCCCCAAGCCTTAGGTATGTATCATGGTGTCAGTGTGGGGAGCTGAAGTCCCGCCCCCACTTTCTGGTTCGCCTTTGTTCTGTTAGCTTCTGTTCCACTGTGTGTCTTCCCATACAAGGTATTGATCACACTTTATTTGGACTGTCCATTATTAATATTCTACTTTGTATCAATTCAAATCCTCATAGTATCAGTTGAGTTGTATCTTTATATCAGTTAGGCTTTAGGCTACAGTTCAGGTTAAGTTGATCCAAAGTTTGAACTAACTTGATACACAGTTGATACAAACCTGATACTAAATTGATACAAAATTCAATATCAACATTGGACAGTCCAAATAAATGGATACCAGTGATACTAAGTTGATGTTAAGTTAAATATTGACAGTCCAAACAAAGTGACGCCATGGGTTAGGTTGATTCTATGTTGATACTGTGTTGAATATTAACATTTAACAGTCCAAATAGTCTACAGATGCATTTCTGGTCAATCCTTCAGGACAGCAGAGACATTATTGTGGGCTATTCTGCTCATATTTGGAACGCAGTGGGTGTCCATTACTGTCGTTGTAAATAAAAGATGAGCATCTTTTAATTTTTAACCAAGATACAGCAGTGAATGTTTTTTTTAGCATTTAACAGCTACACTTCATGTGAGATTTTGACAACACTCAGAAAATACGTCAGTCACGAATCGGCTCGGGCTCTCCCTCCTGAAATATCCAGCTGCCTGTTTTAAAGACCAACACCGCTTATGGCTGAAGTTGTCTGGGCTCCTTTAGGCAAAATAAATAAATAAATAAATCGATTCTATTAACAAAGCGACGTGCAGATTTTGATGTGACACCAATCTGTCAAGCCGGCTGACATTACTGGTGCAGCCGTCTTGGAGATGTGGGAAATGGTGCTTATTAAAACACATTAAACCTAATAAACCTGATGATTTCTGTCTAAACACGAGGTGAACTGCATCACATTGCTCTTGAGCCTGGTTATGTCTTAGTGCTGCTTTGCTTTCTGTAATCTGGAGTGACTGTGGGATTATGGTGAATTCTGTTCCCATTGTACACCAAAAATGGAGAGGAGGACTGGGCCGACCAGCATTTAACTAATACAGAAATGTGAAAAGAGAAGAAGAACTGAAAGGTTGCGTAGACAAGGACAGGAGAATTGAGAAGCTGAGGCCGACACTGAGGCTCAGCCATTCATATAAGCGGTATGGAGTTGAAACATGAAGTGGAAAGGTGGCTTTAGTATGCTGTATGTAACCTGTGCGATTTGTTCCTCTGTTCTCTCTGGCTGATGAGGACAGGTCACCCTGAAATCCCCTAGACATATCCCCCAGCCTCCAGCGCTGTCCTCGACATAGGGTTACACACAGACAAAGCTGCTGGGAGAGAATATGCTACCTGCTCTCTCTCTCTCTCTCTCTCTCTCTCTCTCTCTCTCTCTCTCTCTCTCTCTGCTGTAATCGTGGAGTGTCAGGCCGGCTGCTAAGAGAGCTAAGGGGATGTTTTGTAACCTCGCAGAATGTCAAATAGCCCTGTTAGGTTGAGTGTCCCTGGAGTTTTCGCGGTAGCCATCCAACCAGAGACAAGAAGAAAACAGCCAGGGGTCGCGGTGACATCAGCAGGGGTCATGTCATTCTGCTGCCGGGGATTAATTTTTGCTAATATTGTTGGAGGTCAGAATGTAGTTTGTTGAACCAGGATCTTCATGGCTGGTGATAGACAATTAGACACCCTAATTATTTTCTGTCTATGGGTGTGTCTGTATGCACTCACAACCATTGTCACCTTCTCTTAATTAGATTTTGCGAGTAGATGCACGCATGCACACACACACACACACACACACAGACACACACACACATAAGAAGCCAGCCCCTCTTGAAGTCTCAGTGCATGGGTGGTGGGAGGGCACGTACCGAGGCTTAAGGGGCTTAGCCCAATAAAACCCTTTCTCTTCATTTCCTGTCTGTCGTCGAGGCCCCGGAGGCTAACGGGCCCGCCACCTCAACGCCGTCACCGCGTCTTCACTGTTCAGATGAACAGAGAGAGACCCGGGAAGATCTGCCTCTTCATGATCCCGGGCTAATGAAGAGGATTGGCTTGCTTATTATATTAAAGAGTAGTTCATCATAGAGAGATAATACCCTCACGGGGACAGCACAGATAAATTACCAGGGTTACTGGAATGACAATAAAGGAGGTGTGTGTGTGTGTGCGCGTGTGTGTGTGTGCTTGTCTGTCTGTCTTTATAATGCACGTGTCAAATAAAACTGACCTCATTTACAAATCATAATCATACGTTTAAAAATTCACTAAACCTGCCTGTTTCTCTCATTTCCACTCGATGTGAACTGGAAAAAGCTTCCATTTTCCAAACTTTGCATTCAGATAAATGTCATTCCTCTACATGCAAGCTATCTCCAGAGCTACAGGGGCTATTAGCCTTTCCAAACTAACCCCCCTGTAAGGGACAGTGTTAAATATCACTTCAAACTTCTCTCTGTCTGTACTTTAGTGACTGCCTCTAATATTCTTTAGGTATTCACCAAAGTAAAGACAGTGTTTGAGTCATGTAGGACGTCTCTACACTGCCAATGATCTCCTTCCTCAAAGTTTTGTTTAAGAAAAGGTTTGTTTAAAAATTTCTTGTTCTTCAGCACTTTTTGGGGTCGCACGCTGGGCTCTTTAGTCTCTCCTGGCGCATGCGTGAATGAGCAGTGTCAACTCTGTAACAGCACAATCGAAGTAAAAAATGTGCTTTTCAAACAAAACTTGGAGAAAGGAGACACTGTGGAGAAAAAAAGGCCTTTTCATGACTCAAACATTGTCTTTCCTTTCGGTGAGTCACTGAAGTATATTAAAGCCGGTCACTAAAGTACACACAGTGAGAAGTTCAACAAAGGCATTGTGCCTTGTCTCCTACAGGGCCGTTCATGCGGAAAGGCTAATAGCGGCTGCAGCTAACGCCCCGGAATGGAGCCGCGCTGCCTTCGACAACTCTGCAGCCATTTTCATGTCGACCGTGACTCTTTGCCTTTCTTATGTTCGGAGACAGCGGGACCATTTGTGGCTGTCACCCAGAAGTGGTCCGGTCTGCCCCGCTCTGCCGCCCCGAGGCCTCTCCACGCTCTGACGGACAGCCATATGATTCCTTCAGACATGCATATGCACACGCAGATTCCGACGCATTTGCAGAAACACAAGCTTGCGTGTGCATTTATTGACGTGCGCATATGCACCCAGAAAACCACTCAAATGCACAAACGCTTACATCCACACCTTGCCAAGCCAATATCATCGCGGCAGCCGGCTCTTTTTGAGTGAAAGCAGTTGGTATTGGTACTGTCAGATTTGCCGACTGATTGATGTGATCTTGCATTTCAAACCACATCACTTTCAGGCTCGTGCATGTGTGCGTGCGTGTGTGTGTGTGTGTGTGTGTGTGATATTGGTGTACTGCCTCCAGGCCTTCAGTAAGACTAGGAGAGAGTAGGTCACTGGCTTCTACTTGACAGACAGGGTGCCTCTGCCAATACAATGACCCCTATGGAAGCGGACAGGAGTCACCTATGGTCGTACCAGCAGTCTATCAGGGGGTGTGATCACACCGATATCACATGAAGGCATTCATCAATGTTGAAGTGCAGAGGCAGAGCCCTTGGGATAGAGATGAATGTTGAAAAGTCTTCGGAGAGATTGATACATACATGTGTGTGTGTGTGTGTAACACAAGGGCGCGCAGCCACATGCACACCTGCAGGCATGGAAGCACACACACGAAAACTCACAGAGTCATACATGCACACACGCACAGAGCAAAGTGCTCGTGTTGGGATAGCTGAGGATAATGAGACGTGCTATGTGTTAAATGCATCCCCAGTGGATCCAGAACAATAAAATTGACAAATTAAAAGAAAAACAAATCTCAGCACTGACATTGATCCTTTTTCTCCATTGTGGGCAGTCCAAGGACCATAGAGTCATTGTAACAGACATCTTCCTTTGTCGCCCTCCCTCTCTCTCTCCCTCTCTCTCTGTTTCTCTCTCTCTCTCTCTGTTGTTCTTCTCTTGGCCAAAGACCATGCCAACAGCAATGGTGACGAACTGTCCACAGGGCACTGGGCAGATGGCAACAAATGGCAAGGCTTGCCAGAGGAAAATAAAAAAAAAGAGAGAGAGAGAGAGAGAGAAAGGAAAAGTGAGAGACTGCTATTGAGAGAAAAAGAGAAAGAGAGAATGTGTATGTGTGTGTGTGAGAGTAAGAGAGTGGTAGAGATGGGGTGAGAAAGACAATGGGAGATTCCCTTTGGACCAGAGGGCTTGGCAGGGTCAGCAGTGTGTGTGAGGGAGATAATATTCTCTGTTTATAGCTCAATGGTATCACCTCTCTCTCTCTCTTTCTCTCTCTCTCTCTACCTCTCTCCGTCTCTCAATAAGCTTTTATTTTTTTCCATTGGCTGTGTTAATATTTGAAAGCCTTGTTATTTACTCCCACCCTTCAATCTGCCCGTATTGTCTTATTGTGTTTCCATTGAGCCAGTAAGCTCCCAACTTATTGAAGCCTTATTGCATCGGAAGTTTCCGTCCACGAGAAGGAGATTCAGTATCGATCCCCCGCGTTCACCTTTTGCTCCGTCTCGCGGAATTTTCCTGTCTGATCTGCTTTTAATATCAATTACCTGACAAAGAAAAAATTCAGTGTGCTGACCTGCTCTTTCTTTTTCATGTATCTCTTACAGTTAGAACAGATCCAGAAGCACACATGGTACATGTAAGTATACTGTCTTTCCCTTCCTGCACCATCCACTTCTTCTCTTTCCCTGTTCTGTTGTGGTTTGCAGACCTGAGGGGAGCTGCCGCATGATAAATGACTTTGAGTTTCGGCTCTACACACCAGAGTACATTTGAGCAGGGCATGACTCCACTCTGGGGGGATGTGGGGGTAAATTGGTTGTGCATGAAAGGAGGATGTGCAGCATATGGACGGCTGAATAGAGGGCAGGGGAGAGGGGGCAACGCGCACCATCAAGCAGGCATGTAGCGCCGGGTGACCCCAACTAACCTCAGGTTGTCCACTGTTTAATTTGTGGGTTTGTAAAGCAAGCATAAATCTTATGACTTTAATTTATAGTATGCGTCATCGTAAGTGGTATCAGGGTCATTTAAGTTATATGAGAGCAGGGCTTTTTAAGCGAATAAAGCATAAATTAATGTGCTTCTGAAGATAGAATTCATTTTTGTGGCCAATATTTATCTTGGGATGGTCGCCGTCAAGAAGTCATAGTTTACCCTCAATTCACCCCACTGCAGTCATGTGACTCAACTGATCTTTTTTTTTTTGTTGTATTTTTGTTTTTTCAAAGTCTTGAAGGTAATATAAGGAGAGGGGTTTTGAAAGCTTCTCATAGCTCAAGAGTAGAGATGAGTCATGGAAGGGGGACGTGAGGCCTGGAAGGGGCCGGGGGACGGTTCGTGTCGCGTGGAGGGAGTTCATGCGAGACGACAGGCAGACTGAACAAAAGCGACAAGGAATTCAGGAGAGAAGACGAATGTAGTATGAGTTGCATCAACGGGGGAAGTTGCCTGGCCGGCCCGCCAAGTGACTGGTTGAGTGACTGTCTGAATGAATGAATGAACTGCTGTTTGTCTGACAAATGGAAGGGCCCGGCCGGGTGGTGCCGCTGAGGTATGAGGTACAGCTGTCAGGTTCATTTTTAAATCACAGAGAATATAGACCCGCCCGCCTGCTCCCCAGAGACAGAAATTAAAGGGCAGAGAGAGAGACAAGAGGCATAACTAGAGGAATAAAAGGCTGAAAAGAAGGTGAAGGAGTTTAAAATGTGGGGAAACATGGAGGGAAAGCTGCAAAACTTGAATCATACGAATGTCCGTCTGCATCTTTTGGCCTGTGTGAGTGTTACGCCTCAGGATGACTCTTCACCTTATGAACTGCACATGTAAAATGACTACCCCCGAAATGACTGCATGACGGTGTGAGAGTTTCATTATGTGAACCGGAGTCATGGTCGGGTCAGTCTCTTACCCCGAGCGTCCAGAGGCAGACAGGCACTCAAAGTGTGTCACACTTTTGTACTGTATATTCCTTCGGTGTAGAGAGTAATCCTCCAAATCCATTGCACAGCTCCTCTCAGTGCACATTCCTATTAATTCTATCACTCTCATGTCAGAAGGATTAAAATCTGTAATGAGTAAAGCAAGTTTGGATTTGATTAACTCAGCAGTTAACCAATCAACATTAAAGCCTTTTAAATGATCAATGATCTTCGACTCTGATACTGTTTCCTGCATCTGAGCTTTTATGTGCTATATGGAGGTTAAGTACTTTCTGACTAAAGTCTAATGAGTGCGTACAGGGTGTCTACAGGTCTTAAAATCTGTTGAATTCACTTTTATTAATATTAGAGCTTAAATGCCTTTAAACAGTCTTAAATTTGAAGTTCGGAGGTTTCCATTTTACCATAAACATTTTATCCAGTTTCTTTTATACATCTGTTTCTTTTTGTGAGATTGGGAAAATGTCAATGGTGGATTAACTCAACTCAGTTTATACGTACCGCTCCTGCTGTAGAGAGACGTCCAAGAAAATCCCTGCACTTCCCTGCACAAATTTCTGTGGGAAAAAGTAATGGTTAGATTTATTTCAATACCACCTTCTAACCTAAGATAAATTGTTATGATAAGAGTTCACAGCACCGTGCAGTGAATGACTGACCGTATTCCTACATAACAGTTACAGCAGGACTGGACCAAATATATAATACTTACCTTTATTTTTACCTGCAATGCTGATTTGAATAAGATAAAGATGTCCAAAAGTCAGTCTTGAATTTGCAGGTTTTTAAAGGTCTAAAACAGGCGTAAATCTTAACTTTCTGTTACCTGTAGACGCCCTCTATGTAGCAGTACCCCATGAAATCAGATCTATTTGCAAAAACTTTTATCTCATAAGAATTCATGACTTATTTATATCAATATTTGAGTTGTCCTGGCTGAACTGAATTTCACTTGAAAGCACTCAAAGCTCAGTGAAAGTTATTGGCGGCCAAAATAGCTGACGGCGTGCTGAACTTGCTGCCGGTGTTTCTCTGCGTTCCCAGAGGGGGGAAGAATGAGCCGGAGCCGGAGCAGCCTGTGCCCAGGAAGGTGACCATCCGCAGCCTCCCCTCCGCGGACGACATCGACCCCGACGTCCTGGACAGCATGCACTCCCTGGGCTGCTTCAGAGACAAAAACAAACTACTGAAAGACCTGC
>OMLF01025694.1:1519-12904 GCA_900302615.1 Holocentrus rufus
GGGGGGGGAGAAGGGGGGGGGGGGGAGGAGGAAGATGGGTAGGAAGGATCAGGGACTGCAGGGCTTGGAGGGAGCCCTCAGCTGGTGGTGGAGGGGGGAGAAGCCCCTGGAGGACTTCTAAGAGCCCAGGGCCAGGGAGGGCTGATGGATCCAAGAGCCCGGAGGTTTTATCCAGGGGGAGGCCCTCCAGTGTGGATGGGATCTGTTGTGGCTGTTGCAGAGGGACTTCCAGGCTGACCTGGCTCAACTGACCCAGCCCTGACAGAGGTAACACGGGGCCCTGCT
The DNA here is from genome assembly GCA_900302615.1 of Holocentrus rufus. Classification (NCBI taxonomy): domain Eukaryota; kingdom Metazoa; phylum Chordata; class Actinopteri; order Holocentriformes; family Holocentridae; genus Holocentrus; species Holocentrus rufus. The sequence goes on from OMLF01025694.1 coordinate 1,805, forward strand.
GCTGCCCGAGCAGCAAGGAGGCCATAAGTAAAGCCTGGAGGCCATGTTTTTCTGCTAGCCCCAGATCGCCTTCCTGTCCTGGTGTATGGTTTGAGGCCGCAGGAGGTGGTAGCGGGTTCAGCAAGCCCAAAAGGTTCAGAGGCAGCTCCCCGACCAATGATGGCAACAATGGAAAAAGCGGATTATTGTTCATTTGTTGTTGTTTCTGTTGTTGGTCCTGGTTCTGCTGCTGTGCCTCTTGCTGCTGTATCAGTAACTGCTGCTGCTGTTCCGACTGCTGCTGCTCTGCAAGATTCGGAGTCTGTGGTGTAGCCTGAGCAGGGGATATCTGTCCCTGTTGTCCACCTAACCACAGCCCCCCTAAGGGCAATGAAGCCAGGACTGTAGGATCCAGGAGGGAGGGTAGACCTCCTGTAGTTGACAACAGCTGGAGCAGCTGCTCTTGGTTCATAAAGGGGAACGCTTCTGCCAGAGGTAAGGGAGCAGGTGAGTCCCCCACATTAGCAGAGGCGGTGGGACTGGGGTTGTCCCCCAGGCGAGAGGAGCTGGTGGGCCCAGGGCTGGTGGCCCCTGGAGATTTGGTCACCGTGGACACCTGAGGGTCCACACCCACAGGCTCATCTGGCCCTGCAGGAGGAGACATATTTAGCACCACTTTATAGGCTGACAAATCGATCAGTAAACCAATTCTGTACAAGAGACATTCACACTTAAATAAACAAACACTCAGTTTTGAGTAAAATCAAAGAAAAATTTGGCCTAGCTCTTTAAGAAAATACAGGTATTGAAAACTGAAAATCAAATATAAATACTTAAATCCTCACCTGTAGTGTGATTTCCTGGTGGAGTCGTCACAGCACCAGCGTTGCGGTACGAGGAGCTGCCCTCCCCTTGGGGCACAGATGAAGATGCTGCGAGCAGCGCCAGAACATGGTTGCTGAGATCAAGAGGCTTAGGGGAGGTGGATATCGCCATAGCAACACCACCTTGAGAATGACTCAGGTCCACTGTTGTTGACATGCTACTACTGCCAATCTCTGTTGCCGCGGTGACCTGGGGTGAGGCTTCGCGCAAGGGTGGCTGGGAAACGGAGTCCACTGTGGGAATGTGATTCTCAGGTGGTTGGTGCTTGTCTGAGGGAGCTGGAGAGGTTGGTTGAGGGGGGTTAGTGCTGTTGTGTGAAGCTAAATGAGAGCTGGGTGGCGCTGCAGCAGAAGGGGAAAGTCTCTGTACAGGACTTGTTTTAGTAGACCGAGGCTGTGATGGAGACCGCACTGATCTGGACTGAGAGGAGGAGGGAAGGGGAGAGAGGGGCTGCGGTGTCGAAGTTAGAGGAGTAGTGTTATTGGTTTGGCATGGAGACTGAGGCTGGAGGGGCCTGATGTTGGAATGAGAGGCAGGAGAAGAGGGCGACAGTCTGGTGCTCTGTTTGTTTGTGCCTCCCCCTGCTCCTCCTCCTCCTCCTCCTCCTATAGACACAGATCCCAGCTGAACTGAAGCAGAGCTGGATGCAGAGGCTGTGGCCTGGGCGTTCTGCACACTGAGAAGGTGTAACAGAGCGGACAGGGGCTGGGTTGGAGGATCCAAGCCAAGAGGAGGCCCTGTGGCCGACGTCAGGCCTGTAGTGAAGTCCAGGGCCTCGCTTTGTCTGGGAGGCCCAATGAGGGGTGTTGACTGCCGGGCAGCGGGGAGCCTGGGCATCTGCCCCGAGAGGAGATGGTGGTGGTTTTCTAAGATGGCAGCGCTATGGTTCTGTGCAGCTGAGGTAGAGGAGGAGTGTGATGAAGAGGGGAAGGAGGAGGAAGAGGAGGAAAGATTGATGGCAGCAGCAGAAATGGCGTCTCCTGGCGGTGTCTTCCTTGGCCCATTAGCAAGTTGCTGGGTGTCTCTCAGCATGCTGAGCACTGTGGGAGATCGGCGTTGCCTCTTCCTGTGCGAGGCGCTGCGCTCCGCTGCGGGTGGGAGGTGGTGCGGGGAGGCAACCAGGGACTGGGCCAAAGGGTGGGATGGAGGGAAGAGGAGGGAGGAGGCCACTGCGAGGGAGGGATGGGGAGGAGGGGGCCTAGTAGTAGCAATGGAGGAGGGAGGGTGGTTGTTATGTAAAGTGCTGTTTGTTACCTTCGATGACTGCTGCTGCTGTTGTGTCTCTTTCAAGACTTCCAGAGGAGAAGCCAAGCTCACTGGGTTGCTGCCCAAAACTGGACCTTGGCTCTGGGTCATCTGGCTGGCCAGCTGGGCCTTGGCAGCCGCAGAGAGGAGGCTACTAGCTGGGAAGGAAGCCGGGTGTGCTGGCCTGCCCTGGTGGCTGTGGTGGTGGTGGTTCAGAAACGGCCCCAGAGGCAAACCGGAGGGCCCTGCAGTGCTCAGGCCAAATCCTGGTGGTCCTGCGTTGGGCGCCGCACCCATGGGAGCCTTTGAGGGCTTTAAGTTGCCAACTTTATCAAGAGCTAGGGAGAGAACGTGAGGGTTGCTGCTGCTTTGGTTGGTCAGTAGGGAGGGGTTGTTGGGAACAAGGAGGTGGTGGTTGTTAGTGCTGCTGTTGCCTGAGTTCTTAAACTGCTCCAAGATGTCCTCCAGCTTGTACTTGGGGAAGTGGAGGCTGGGGTTTGGGGAGCCACCAGCGAGAGGGGAGTGTGGAGACGAAGAGGTGGACTTCCTCCTCTGGGGCAAGTTACTTCCCATCAGCCCACCTCCCCCCTCTGCTGCTGCTGAGCCTCCTCCCTGTTCGGACACAGAGGAGGAAGAGGCCGAGGGGTGGCGGGACCTCTGGTGAGGAGACACACAGTTCATGTTACTGACAGAGGGGGAGAGGGAGGGAGATGGAGAGAGGGGAGACCCGCCTACAATGACACCGTGAGGATGATGAGCGTGAGTCTGCGCTCCTCTTCCTCCTCCTCCCCCTCCACCGCCAAGGGTCATGGGAGAGGATGGGGGAGGCGGGGAGAGGGGCCCCAACCGAGGAGAGCCAGGAGTCTCTGGGGTTTTGGGTGTTGACCTTTGACCTTGACTGACGTTCTGAGGTGTGGGGGTGCGGGGTGACCTCTGGGCGGCGCTGTATGCTGGGAACGGGGAGCTGGAGGAGGTGCTGGAAGAGGAGGCAGGGATGGGAGCAGAATGGTGAAGCCTTCTCAGAGCATCTAGGGGATGGTGGGAATTCGTGCCTGTGTGGAGGAGAGGGGAGGAACCATTGTAAGGGTACATAAGCTGGGGGGAGGATTTGGGGCTGGCGCAGGGGGCTGGGTGCAGGTTGTTGTGGGGTCGAGTGGGGACTAGGTGGGGTTTGGGTTGGTAAGTGCCACGGTCCTCTTCGTCCCGCTCCACGAGTATCCTCTTTGGATCGCGGCTGTCCACTACCCCACTGTTCACCTCTGAAAGTTAACATGAAAAATAAACTGTGGTTAACAACATAAAGTTCCCCAAATACAGAACTACAAAAGAGTCAGACTGACCATAGCAATATTAAAATCCAGTTTAAGGTAAATTCACTTTTAATGCAATTAATGTAGAAAGTGAAATTTGATTAAAAATCTTAAATTGGACGGGTTATTTTATCCAATTATATCCAGCCTGCCCCAGACTAACCAAGAGCCAAGCTCTGATATGTTTGACTGGTTGACTGGTCACTCTAATCATGCATATCCTCCACCCCACCCTTCCACCTGAGCACACATAAGGCACTAGTGTGCTTGTTATGTGATTTTTCCAGTATCAACTTTTATGTTAAATTGAGTGAATTCAAAGTGAATTGACCTTAACCATGTTTGAAATACATACATATGGAATGAGGCACTAAGAAATGTTGTTATATATACACTGTGCTGTACATGTGTTGAACTAAACACATTTTACAACAAGCGCTCCATTTATACTTTTAGAAAAAGGACAGAATCTGTGATGTGATTCCAAAAAACAAACAAACAAGAAAGCAAAAAATATCTAGTGAAAAAGCGAAACGATTTCAAATGAATGGAGCAGAAACGAGATGCAAGAGTTAAAGTTCACGTTATCTGTCTCTATCTCCTGAACACTTCATTACTTGTTTTGTATTCTGACAATAAATATGACATCTATGTCTTCTCATTCAGTTTTGTTGTTTTGTGGCAAGCAAATACACAACCACAGAATACATTTGTCATAAATCACTACAATGCTCCTCTCTTGCCCCTTTGCTGTCAGAGTAGGAAATTTATTCTGTCTCTGTGTATTGATGCTGATGACATAAAGCTATTTTTCTTAATACTTTACTGCAGGAGGTAAAAACCTGCAGCTGAGCTGTGAGGATTCACAGCACATAAAATATTCCCTACAATACAACGTTTGCTTCCTTTTATTAAGTAGTTACTGCTCAATGAGAAAGGACAGCCACAGGCACAAAGGAGTGAATTGCTTCATCTCTTCCTGACTGACCCACTATGATGAGATGTGACCGGTGCTTCAACACATACCTGGATGATGAAGGGCGGTGAAGGGCAGCTGTGAGGCCTGCATACTGCGACACAGAGCAGCCATTGCCACCACTTTCCTGCGGTGGTTGCAGAGTTTGGTCATGTCCTGCTCTGCTTTGCCGAGCGGCTGGCTGTGCTGCTCCACCTTCACACCCACAGTGAAGTTGAAAACCTGCAGGAGACCAGATAAGAGAGGCACAGGAAGAATTTAAAAGAGATCAATTTGCATAATCTTTTAAATCACATTCAAGACAGTAAACTGCTAAGGGCATCAATTGGGATGTTTTAAACTTGGCACTTACAGTATTATATGGAAAAAGTTACTTATTTGTCGATGCACATATGTTTTCTGAATTTTTGGGCTTGCCTTACCTTATGGATGATGAGTGGACACTCCAGACCGCATTTGCAGGTGCCATCAGTCAACAGATAGGTTTTGACCTCGTCCAGAGAGGATAGGGCAGTGCCACTGGGACTAAAGGAAGAAGACAAAAACAAAAAGGTAACGGTGAGTTCAAATTAAATACAAAAAAGATACCAGGATCTAGTATAAACTTCTTAGAGACTAGTTTGCTTTATCAGTGAGAAAAAGATGATTATTTAGTTTTTCTTATTCAGATTAATAAGTGAGCATGTTGCATAATCATTATTGTTGTTCTCCTTATCACTACTGAAATCAGCTTCTTTCAGATCACAGAGCTGAGGGTAATGTTGCACTCAGATGGGACGTGGTTGACGGCAGTGGGTGGGAGCAGAACGGCACACTTAGGTGAGGCTGGCAGAGAATACCAACAACAGCAACAGCACATGCCCTTAAAATTAAGAATTTTACTTTTTGCAGTCCATCAGCACAGAATTGCAACCAGATGTTGCAGAGACACCATAAGTTTACATTTTTTTACAATAATATCCTGAATTGTACAATAGATGTATGAAAAGTTTCCAAGATGTCACCAGAAAGGCTAACGCATTATATTAAAGGTCATTTGTTGTTTAATATATGAGTTGCTAGAATTCTTTTGTGATCGTAGATATATAAGCCTAAAAATTATTTCATTAAAGACATTCTACCACATTTTTGCAATTCTGTGTAACAACATAGCCATGCCATGCATGATGCCATTCTTTTTTTGTTCTGCCATCGTTCCATCCTACTCCCCTGCCTTGTTTTTTTTTTTCCTGTACAGTCACAAAAATACCAATTTGTCATCTGCTGTTTAGTTTATCCCATCTGAATGCAGCACAATACACGTGCAGCGAGATTATTTCACAAGCTGGTTAATCTAATGTCGATACCAATGTTGATACTAATGATACTAATGTACTCTCTGCCTTTCTCCTTAAGGCCAGACCGATAAACTTCAGTATGTAATGTTTTACTTTGCTGCATCAAATAGTCCTCAACACACCTAAGAGCAGGGGCAATGTCCAAAAAATTTTAACAGATATCTGAAGTCAAGTACAGATTCTGTAAAGCACATTTGTGGTGATGAAACAAAGACCTCATTAATGATCACTTTAATGTGATTTCACCTCTGCCTCCCTAGTTAATAGTTAATAATAATGATACCGAGTTAATAGGTAATGATAATAACAATAATAATTATAATTTACATTCAGAAACATAAGGCTACTTGGCTTACTAGTTAATATCAGCATCTGCAGTGTTATAATCCCATCCTTTAGCATATGAATTACATCTTATATAACAATGTGCTGCACCATAAAATTCCACAGTACTGTATGTGTGGAATCCAAAAAGGATTTAGCTCTGCATTTTTCATTGCATGACTGTATAGCAGCAGTCCATGGAAACAAAAAGTTGAAGCTCATGTACGAACTATATTCTCTTGTTGTGTGACATCATTGAAACCTCATTACCACTGCTAAGATGTAAAGACTTGTGGTTTAAATTAAATTTTCAGTACACATAGATATGATTTATACAAAATGATGTGTCACCACCCCATGGTCCCCAAGTTTCCTTGCACCCAGATACACATTGCACATAGATAAGTTAAGTCTCATTCTTTCTGACTGAGCTTTATTTGGCTCGTTAAGACCATACTGTGGGTAAAAAGACACTTTTATTTGCCAAGGGACCCTTAAGAATTACATTAGAGCAACTCCACGTTTTCACGCACTTTAACTTTGGATTGGATTTAAAATTTTTGTTTGGAATTTCGTATTTTTTTATAATTTGGCAATAGAGCATTTAGGCCATATAATTCTGTAGCTAAGGGTTATACATCACAACAGTAAATATAGCTTTTCACATGAGTAAAAGTGACATAAAATGTGGTGGTGTGTATTATAAAGGCTTATAAAATGTGAAATAAAAATAAAATAAATCAAATAAACTGCATTTTGCATACTTGTGCAGAATTTTCTTTTGATTCCTAAACTTCTGAAATCATATTAAATGCTTTTTCGGTGATGAGAGGAAACCATGTTTTCCCTGTTTTATTTGATCTTCTTTTATATTTCTAACAAAAAATTGGTGGCAGAGATTGAATAATAGTTCACAAGCTTATAAAAACAAACAAACAAACAACCAAAAAAGAAGTGCTTCATTCCCTGCTCAGTGAAACAAGTCATACTTTCTCCACTATCCAAACCACACAAACCAAAGTCATCATTCCAGGAAGTGTGTGCATTTACAAGGGAATATTTTAAAGCAAGTCACCCCCTCTGCCCTATGTTGACCATACAAGGCAAAGGCAAATCGTACAGGGAAAATATTTATAAATCTTTGAGAAATTTCTTGAACTAAACCACAAAATCCACAGTCATCTTTCCTGTTAATACCCACAAGCTATGTTGGCCATGCTAATAGTTGTGCTACCCAGTGCAAAGACAAAGCTCTTTTTTCCATGTGTTAAAATAAATAAATAAATAATAAATAATAATAATCTGGGAGTGCCATCTGTTCAAATGAAACACCATACCTGACATAGATCACCTGCCCGTCCTGCACTCTCCTCTGCCAGCCGATGGGGACATGTATTGCCGTGGTGTGAACCCCGTCCTTGTCCCCACTGACAGTCTCACTGCCTCCCATCATTTTGTAGCTGCTACCTTCCAACACCTTGAAAAAGAACAAGAGGCAGCGAGGTGTAAATAAATCCATGCTCAAATCCAATCAAATAACATCAAATTTATTTGGGAAGCTAAGGGATTTTATTTCAGGATACTAGGTAATGCCTTTGCGAGAGAATGTTACTTGATGTTCAAGGCTAATTAGCTGAGAAAGACAAATTTTACATGTTCTAAATTTCTAAGTTAAGGGTTCAGGATAGATAATTTAAACAAAATTCAAGAGTGACTTTTACTTCCATGCCAACATTAATTTTTATCAATGTATGCATCACATTTTTTTTATTTTTCATTTCTAACACTTGAATGAAACTCTACTATAATGAAGAAAGTCTTCAAAAAGAGCTTTATAGAAAAATTAACATGTAATTTTACAAAAAACAAGAAAGCCAGAGCAAAGGAATTAAAAAGGTAAGAATTACAAATATGTAAAACACAAAAAGATCCACAACATTCAAAAAAATCTTTGTTAATGTACGGTAGGTATGCATGAAAGCCCGTGTAGTTTGTTCAATGAGTTATGCGTCACTGTAAGGGAATATATAAACAAGTACATAAATACATAAGTGGATGAATGAATGTCTCAGTAGTCAGTCTTGAGGACATCAGTGTTCCAACTTAAGTAAGAAACGTGTGGACTACTTTTATCTGATTACATAACATCAGATGCATTGCTTACAATGGCAAGAACAAAATCTTAGGCTTAGTGCCACGCTCAAATTAGCTGAAGTGTAACAGAATCATTAAGACATAAAAACTTATAGGTGCTAAATAACTGTCTTTCAAATACGGAGATCCAAGGGTATGGTGATATCTTTCCAGCTGACTTCTGCACACAAGCAAGACAAGCGTGCATGACACCGGACTTTCCACATAGCTGTGGTCCTGAGAATCCAAGCCTGTGTTCTTAAACTAATAGCTGGGACCTAAAAAGGGATGCAGGCCCATTGCTAGTGGGTGTGGCCATGGAAAGAAAATGCGTCTCAAATGGAAATATTTAAAATAAAACGCTTACCCTACTCTCACACTAAGATACTGAGGGAAAAACATCCTGGAACAAATTTATACATACCTTGTCATCTTTGGAAAGCCAGGATCTGTTTTGGCTAGGGTATCGACTGTCCAATGTGCATGCTGCTGGTTTAGAAGCACAGGGACTGCCAGAAACACCTGACTTGATGCTGACACCTGGTCTGTCCCAAATACGAGGCTTATCCCCAACTCAGAAGATGACCCTTCCAAATTTGTTCAGTTCATATCAGAAAAGGGGCTGAGATGGGAAGGCTGTGGAGAGAGATGGAGATAGATTGTACAATCTGAAAAGGGCACCTAGGGAAAATACCAATCCTAATTCACCGTTTCCTGCAAAGAATCTGGTCAGAGCTTACTTCAAATGATTATATTAACTTAACCGCTCTGACATGCGGAATACAATTTAAGAACAAGCTGTGGCTACTTTGAAGTGGGAGGGTGTGTTTAGATAGGCCTGTGGTTCATTGCATTCAGCTTATGTTTAGTTGCAGTACAAACCAGGAGCCATTTATCCAACTAAGTTGCAAGCTAACAAGCTAGCCACAGCAAAGAAACAAGAAGAGTTGAGCTAAAAATCCACATCACTGCAGTATGACCAGCTCGACGAGGGAAAAAAATCATATAAGCATTGACTTATTACATCCCAGGCTAAAAGCTAAGCTAGCTAACAGCTAAGCTAGCTGGCTACTATACTTTGTGCAATGTTGTCGTGACAGCTGTCAGGCGCACAAAACACTCTTATGCAAAACTCTTGCGCGTTAGGATAAAAATAAACGAGCCATGCTTAATACTGATTCGCGGAAATCTGTAATAATTAGATCCCTGAGATGCCCTTACGCTAACTAATATTAGCAAAGCCTATCAACCATTCTCTGCGTCAAGCTCTGTGTTTGCGAAGTTTTGGAGTCTTGGCTTTTCTGGCTCGCGGGAGAATCAAGAGTTAGCTGTCTAGCTAACCGACTAGCTTGAGAATGTTGTTAATACGGTTGTTACCAGTCTATTACCGTCAAATAAATCGCAGTATTATTCATATCGGCTATTCGCACAATCAATCAACTGTCCGTGTCTGTGAAACGTCTGCCCGTCCGATTTAAAAACAAAGGGCAATAACGCTTCATTTTACTGCGCCTCTGATCTCGGGCTAACGTTAGCAGCTAGCTAACGTAAAGCTGAAGAGCTAGCATTGACTGAAATTTACTTGATTCTGGAGTGTCCCAACAAGACTCAAGGATGTCCCGCTCCCGTTGCACAAATATCCAACCGTTGCTTTGGTCTCTGTTCTGTTAAACCGTCGTGCATTCAGATGTATTTCCAACTACCATGACGATCCATTAATCCCAAATTCACAGTTGCCCACTGTTTTTTTTTTCTTGCAGATTCCGTGCAAAAATAATGGAGTTTTCTGTCGGGCATGCGCAATGAGCGGGGAGAGAGTATTGTACCCGACATGCAACGGGACCTTTGTAGTGTTCCAGACATCAGTGTCGAGCTCCTTGATAGAGGACATGATAATGAAAGAATAATAATAGGCCTGGGACAGATGTCTTTCTTTAATACAGTATAATGGATTCATGTTTTCCAAATGGCACCTGTCAGCAGTGTATGTTTGTCTAGATAAGAACTAAACAAAACTGTTTACAATGCTTTTTTTCTCCAAGATATGGATATAAAATGTACAACCACGGATTGAATACTAAAATATAAATCGCATCAAGCACTACTGTGCTTGGGGTTCACTTTCATTCACTGCTTTTCTTAAATAGCTTCATGTTGTATAAAATAATTGCTAGTTAATGTGAATGGGAAAAACTAAATATTTAAAGTGTCTAATTATCTGTAGCTATTCAAATGCTCTTTACCCAACTACTTTTTACTCTAGGAAATGGCAATCCAAGACAATGGTAAAGGTGGACCTATACAACAAAACACTCACTAACTACATTCACAGCTTAAGTTAAGTAGTGGAGGCCTTCACAATAGCACTGTGCACATAGATGTATGTGCACAGTGCATAGTCGCAGCATGCAGACAGAGACACACGCAGGCACACTCCTGCACATATAAATCCATACTTCAACACTGACACAGAGGGGAACTTTCAGATAAAAATGTCCAGCTGACAGGTGACACTGCATGTTTGTGCATGTTAGCCTTGGTTTCTAAGTCTTCAGGGCATTAAGGGGCAAGGACAGGGGGCAGGGTGAATGTTTTATGTCTGTGCGAGTGTGCAAGAGTGGGACAAGGGGAAAGAGGTGTGTTTGTGCGTAATAAAGACAGAGGGAAAGTATCTGATTTCCCCTCGTCATCGGTGCCCAGTCCGAGGTCCCCAGCTGTCTCAAACAGTCACTTTGACGCCTGAGTGCCCAACCACACACACACACACATACACACATACACTCAAACTTGGAGCCTGAGACGCCCTTTGGAAATTACTAAGCAGGAATTCAAAGGGAATAAAGAAAACAACCCAGAACCAGAGACTTTTTAAGTGGAAGCCTAAAGGCCTGAGGTAAGAAGGCAGGGTGAT
>OMLF01025694.1:12924-29753 GCA_900302615.1 Holocentrus rufus
CGTAATAAAGACAGAGGGAAAGTATCTGATTTCCCCTCGTCATCGGTGCCCAGTCCGAGGTCCCCAGCTGTCTCAAACAGTCACTTTGACGCCTGAGTGCCCAACCACACACACACACACACACGCACACACGCACAGACACACACAATCACAGGCAAAAACACACATACACACATACACTCAAACTTGGAGCCTGAGACGCCCTTTGGAAATTACTAAGCAGGAATTCAAAGGGAATAAAGAAAACAACCCAGAACCAGAGACTTTTTAAGTGGAAGCCTAAAGGCCTGAGGTAAGAAGGCAGGGTGATTGGCTAGTTTTTGGTGGACTCTCAGATCCACTGCTTTAAAGCGCTCCAGCCTTCACAAACAGGTGAAGGACTCACTTGCAGAGGGATTCAGCAACATACCGGATTTGTAGTTTCTCCACTGAACTGTGTGAACTTTGACAAGAGGTACGTTTCACTATAAGTCTGTGGTTGTGGTCATTTTGCTGCAGAATATGTTTACATATCAAGAAGATAAGAGTCAATCAGCTTACTGCTCTTGTTTATATCAATATTGTACTTGCATAAGGATACTGGTTTAATAATCATTTTATTAAGGTTATTTTTTTATCACAAAGACTGATTTTTATGTCAATGTTTTCCACAATTTCTCTGTTCTTTCCCTTACTGGCAGAGGTGCCCAAATTTAGCTGTGATGAGATAGAATTTCACGTCCCCAGAATAGTTTAGTCAAGTGGACAAGTGCACTTGTGTGTGTGTGCGCGTGCACACGCGCGTGTGTGCAGCATGCTTTCGTGCATAACTACATATATGACTTTATTTGTGCGTAATGGATTATTTGTCCACACAAGCACAATAATATATTTTAGATTTTGTGCATCTGTTGTGCAGCAAAGTGTTTATATGCCTGTGTGTGCGTAGGGATATGTGTGTGTGTGTGTGCGTGTGCATAGGGATGAGAGAGTGAGTGTGTGTAATGTGACTTGCCTTAAATTGCCTTTGGTGTTAGTAACCTCATTTGCGCAGCAAAGACCGAGATACATTAGTGTCATTCTTTTATGAAACAATAAAATCCACTGATTTTTCTGTACAAGGATGTTAAAAAATGGAGCCAAAATTTACTACTAAATTTGATGTGCAACTAAGTTCATGTCATTGTTTTATCTGAGAATTTTGGAAGATTTATCTTGCAGTGCTCATTGATCTGATTGTCAAATACAGAACTGAGCAGTTGAGAAAAAAAAACAGCTTCAGTAAACCCTCAAATAAAAATCACACTGAATTTCTGAGTCTTTGTGAGAGAGCCAAACTGTTGTAAATCTCATCACAATCTAGTACAGTGCCTTTGCTTTTCTGAATGAGATGTATGTCTGTATGAGATCAACTGTTGCAGAAAATACTGAATATGATTTCCCTTCTCTAGGTGGGGCAGCACTAAGATTGTCCTCACCACACCATGGACCAGTGAGTACAGACCTTGAAATTGGTGGAGTTACCACTTCAGCACAAAAGAAAAATTGTTGGCCCTAGCCTGATTGCACCTCTGTACCTTCTCCTTTAGCTCCCATTCAATTTCTAGGTAGCTAAATTTTGCATCAATCCAGGCTGAAAAGGACTATGAGCTCACTACCTAATACAATTTTCATCCTGGATTTTCTGTATTCAAAAATAGTTCCCTGTTCTGGAGACAAAACTTATCAGGCATGCAGTGTGACCAATCATCAAACATAATATTTTCTACTGCAAAGTTATGAAATCATGTCACATATGGAGGCGTATGATTTAATCTTACTGGTGTTTGTGTATATTTGTGTTTGTGCGTGTGTGTTTCAGGGAGGATGACAAAGACTCTGTGGATATCCATGACAACCCTCCAGCTCCTGACAACGTAGTGAGGGAGGAAGGAGACACTGTGAGTGACAGCAACATGTCAGCGTTTCACCATTAGCAACACAACGTCCTTCCCCAGCGGTTTAAAATAGCCACCAAGTGGGAAGATGGGAATGCAGGACAACGTCAATTAGAATCATATGAGCCCTGACTTAGGAGTTTCCTTCTTTTATCTCAGTGGGACAGAGCGATGCTGCCGGCTGGTGTGGGTGGGAAGCTCACTGTGGGTTTAATAAGAGATGTGGCTGTAAACTGGCTGTTCTCACTCTTTAGAGGCTAGAAAAAGGAACAGATGAAGCTGAACAGATTTTTGTGAGCTCTGTGAGTTTATTTGTCATACTGGTAATGATTCAGTTCAGTTCAAATCAATTTTATTGTTGATGAGAGCAAATTCCCCCTGCAGCAAGCGGCATAAAAATTCATGGGATAACAACAACATAATTTTAAAGAATGAATCCACTTCACAATACAGATTTACACTAGGATTTTGCATAGCAGAACAAAATAATCTATCAAAGAGGCTGTAGGAATATTTTAAGGCAATACAGGGGAATATTTTAAAAATTCCACCAATTCTATTTTTTCATGACATTTTTATTTTCTGTAGTCCTCCATATTCTCCACATTGAGTTTGGCTCAGCTCAAACTTTATTTATGTGTGTGTCTGCAGGTATATTTCATCTATGAGGAGGAGGTGGAGGTGGAGAAGGAGCCGGAGCCTCCTCCAGAGCCTGTTGTCCTGGTCAACGACAAACCCCACAAGTTCAAGGACCACTACTGCAAGAAGCCCAAGTTCTGCGACGTCTGCGCTCGCATGATAGTTTGTATGTTTTCCCTCACGCCATTTCATATGGGAAATTAAAGTCCACGAGTCATTAAAATAACACTTATAATCCAAAACTGTAGCAGACCATAAGGTGTCAGCAAAGGACAGCTTGTGGGTAAAGTATTAATCTTCAGGTTTTCACAGAAACATCACAAGCAACACAAGACACAGTACCAGGGATCACACACATATGCACAACTATCCATGCCGGTACTAAGAAGACAGATCAGGCACAAGCAGGAAACATAAACCTTAGTGAAACTGAAACTGAAACAGTGTCTGCATTAAATTCATACAACCTGCTGATCTGTTGTCCAGGATACTCTGAAAAGTTGAAAGTCTCTCCTGCTGCACAATAGTGATGTAAAATTGTATTCAATAATTGCACTAACGTTCTTGATCTTCCACAGTCTGCTGCCATTATCTTTTTGACTGGTTTCCCTTCCAGCATAACTAAGAACATAAACAAGAACTCTATCATAAAATACAAAAGCATCATAAAAGGAACTTAATTTCTTGGGGAAATAGAGCCTAGATTGAATGTTTGCATAATTCTCTAATAAGTCCTCCCTACACTTTTCCTTAATTACATATATAAAATGGAGCAAAAACAGCACTATAGATTCAAAATTGTGTTTAATATGCTACAAATATACTTGAATCCTGATTTCTCACTGGCCTTGTTTCTCTACCTTTACTCTCCTTTTCAGTGAACAACAAGTTTGCTCTAAGGTGCAAAAACTGCAAGACCAACATCCACCATTCATGTCAGTCCTACGTCGAGTTTCAGAAGTGCTTCGGCAAAATTGTGAGACATATTCCTTACAGCGTTTTTGCTAAAGAAATGTCTTAACTTGCTGTCCAAAATATAACATTGCACATTATTGGCCTGTGTGATATATCATCATCTCTCTCTGTTCCACAGCCCCCGGGCTTCAGAAGGGCCTACAGCTCCCCCCTGTACAGCAGCGACCAACCAGATCCAAGTGAGACCACTGCTGGCAATATGGGAACATTTCTAATCAATATTCTGATATCTAGGTTTCTTAACCATTTTAGCTTGGGATCAAAGTGAGAAAACAAACCCAGGATCAATAAATGAATTTCGACTCAGTTAGTTGAGGAGTGAAATTTTGGATGAACAATTTTGGCTCCCACACAGCAATTTAAATGACCTACTTCTATGTTCTAGGGATGCTTTTGTCTTAACCTGATTTTTAGCCAGGAAATATTAGCTTTTGGGCCATTTTATAAGGAAGTAGTGCTCAGTTCAGATTCCTTTGTGTTAGTTTATTGCTGTAAGACACTCGAACTCAGGGAGTGATGTAAGATGTTAAATTAAAGTGGTGATTCTTTGTTTATTCCAAACAAAGGGTAAATGTAAAATGAATCACTTCCTGTGTACCAGAGACTTTTGCCTGAGGAAGAACATGGAGATTATTTATTATTAAATGTGACACAGCTAGTATTACCACCGAAACACATATGTGTTAAACTGTGAGACTTTGTGATCTGTACCATGGTATTCTGTCCCGGACTAGACAACCCAAACCGGAACGACCCCGTGTTCGACACCCTGCGGGTCGGAGTCATCATGGCTAACAAGGAACGCAAGAAGAACGACAACGACAAGAAGAATGTGAGCGTTAAATAAAGTTTCAGACACAAACACACGATCAAATACAAACAACTTATACACAACACGAATTTGCTTTGTACCAAGAAAAGAAGAAATAATCTATTCAGAAATTAAGGTTCAAGCAAATATAGGAAATATTTCCAGAGGGTTTGAAGCTGTACCTATATACTTCTAAAAATAAATAAAAAATGAGTCACTGATTCTGACAATGTTTTCCCTCCAGATGATGATGATGATGGAGGAGGAGGAAGAGGAAAACCAACAGCCAAAAGAGAATGAGGAGGGAGGAGAGGGTATGGAGAGCAAACAAAACATTTTTACATTACAGAGGATATTTAGTGGTATATGTTATTGTAGCTGGGGTTATATGAATTTAAAATCTTGCTGTTTCTACATGCATGGATGGAGATAATTTTATAACTCATCAGCAGATGCATTTTGTTTAAAATTCAGAAATGACAAAAAAAAATTGAACAAGGAAATTGCTGCTCTACAATCACACAATAAACTGCAGTTTAAATACTGCACATGATGTGACTGTGCATGAATGATTCATACTCCACTGTGTGACTGTAGGTTTAATCCACCTGTGATAAAAAAAAAAAACCAAATGCTTTCCTGATGTCTTTCATGTTCTGTTGTCCATACAGGGAAGCCTGAGGATAAGAAGGAGAAAGGAGGAGAGAAGGCAGATGACAAGGTAAGAAATTTTTTTTTTTTCAAGCAAGAAATCCTGCTGTAACACCGTGTGTGTCCAGGGTTTTGTTTTCAAGTTTCCGGACTAAAATTTTTATTTTCTCATCAGAGTAAAGGTACATTCTCCCAGACCCACTACTACCTGGCTCTCTACCGCTTCAAGGCCATTGAGAAGGACGACCTGGATTTCCAGTAAGTTCAAAAGACCAATTTGACTCCGTGAACTCCTTTTTTCTCCAGCCCTTTATTCACTTTATTCATTCAGCTGTCATAAAATGAACACTTAAGGTTTTGAGATGCAGCTATAAATCAAAGTAAATGGCAGGAGTGAGAGACATAAAATGTGCTTGTTTGTGTGTGTGTGTGTGTGTGTGTACCAGTCCTGGTGATCGTATCACAGTCCTGGACGACTCCAATGAAGAGTGGTGGAGGGTGAGATTAAATTATCATTTTTTTAATTAATACAATTACTGCACAATCATGACACAGTCCTTATATGTATAGCTGAGAATCTTCACTGTTTCTGTGTGTGTGTGTGTGTGTGTGTTCAGGGAAAGATGGGGGAGAAGACGGGCTACTTCCCCACCAACTACCTCATAAAAGTGCGCGCAGCAGAAAGGGTGTTCAAGGTGACTCGCTCCTTCGTAGGGAACAGAGAGATGGGACAAATCACTCTGAAGAAAGATCAGGTAGCTGCACTACGTGTGTGTGTGTGTGTGTGTGTGTGTGTGTGGGTGGGTGGGTGCAGCTGAACATGCCACAGTGCTCTATATCTGATTTTAATTTGCACTCCTGTACAGGGTTTTTCACGTTGTTGCTCCATAAGAAACTGGGCCAAACTAAAAACTGATACAGGATTCTGGAGTTTAATTTAAGAAAGTCAAAAAATATCTAATGCATCTGTCAACAATTAATTTTCTCTTCACTGATTACCTGGAGGGTTTCTCTATGTAAGCAATTAATTAATCCCAATGCCCTGTCCCAGTTAATCAAAGATGAAGTGGGACAGGTCACACTGAAGTAAAAATGGACTGGGCTTTAATAAACCTTATTCATAGCCCTCACAGTATCCAAGCAGCATTCAGGAACATAAATATACTGGGTTTTGGAATTGAGTGTCTAGCTTTAGAACTACAGTATGATGACAGTAATGATGATGATCATGTGATATTTTATTGATAACTGTAGGGAAATATATTTTTGGTTATTTTCTCACCTGCACAGTAAGATCAGACGTCAGATACAGAGCAGCAGCTGGTAGGCGTTCATCTTGCAGCTCTTATCAGCTTATTTTTGTCAGAATAAATATAAATACCAGCAGATGAAATCGGAGCAGCAGAGTTGATCTTCATGCTGTGGTCTTGCGTTGCGGCGCTGTCCCTGTGTTTCAGATCGTCGTGAAGAAAGGAGATGAGAAGGGCGGCTACTTAAAGGTCAGCACCGGACGCAAGCTGGGCTTCTTCCCCGCTGACCTGCTGCAGGAGATCACCGTGTCGTAGAAACAACGCCCGGCCACAGTGCCCCTGTCACTTTGACAAAAAAAAATGAGCGCACACTGGAGATGTCAATCACTGAGATCCTTATGATGTACAAGCAACTTTCTATTCAAGTTACTTGTGATGAAATAATACTGATTTTGCTCTCCATGGTGATCAGGTTTTCTCCATATCTGTACCTTTGAAATGTGAAAAATGAGGGTTTAACAATCTGATGGTTAGCAATACAGAGCCATTAATGTCTACAGTACATTGATAGTGAAATGTTTATTTAGTTTTTATTAAATTTATTTAGAAATATGCAGGTAAAGTTTTTGCTTTGCTGTGTAGTCGCCCAAAATGTTTTTATACTTGCCACATTACTCTGCTGATTATCGCTAACACTGCACAGATAGGCAGAGGCTGCAAAACATCAAAGACTTATGATTTTAACATGTTAAAGTTTTGAATAAAATAAGCAAGTAGGAAGTGCAAAGGCAACTTTCTAGATTGGGCCTGTAAATAATTTCATATACGTGACAAACTGAACAAAAGCTGCATGCAAAAAGCAGGGTCAGGACTGTAGTCGACGTCCAGATAAAACTGTTTTCAAATGTTTGCACTTTGCTGAAATGCTGCTGATTACCAGCTATGAATCTAAATGTTTCATTTACTAAACCTGAAGTGCACTTAGCTGTTTCTTGTCGAATAAATGAACAGATTCTTGTCCAGCAACTGAAACCACTTTCAAATCTCATTTTTTTCCCCCAGCCATCAAGTGTTGTGTGGAAAAGGAAAACTTAAAGAAAAGGCAATGGGAGAAATTTACCTATTTACTCAAGCTAACAGTCACATAAATAAAATGTCATTTTTAATGTTCTGCTGGGGTTGTAACTATTATTACTTATGCCACAGTTGGCTTGAATAAACAGGCAGCCTTACTGCACGAGAAGTTGCTCTCTTCCCTTGCAAATCTCCTGTTCTTTTTTTTTTTTTGTCCAGATCTGAACCTGTGCCTTTCTGTCCAAACATGTCATCTGTGAGTAAATCAATTTACCAAGCACTAAGAGCAAGGCCAACCTTTCTCACATTATTTGTAATCATCTACTCATAACATTAGATAGATAGTGAAATATTATCGAAACAAGGACTGATTGACAAGGACGATTAACATTTGTCCAGGTATTAGAAGGGAAAACATTTGGGGCTACGATGGTGAACAAAATATTAAGCTAATTACTGACTGACTGAACTTTAAAAACATCAATGACATGCCGGTTTGATGGGACTTTGTCCAGGGGGATTTCCAGCCAACACTGCAGTATGAGTGTAGAGTGCTGGGGACAGTTCAGTGCAGGAGAGTAAGGCATTAAATGAAACTCGATACATGAGACCCCATCCCACCCCCCAAACACGCACGTATGCATGGGTATGCACATGCACACACATACACATGCATAGAGAACTCCTGTTGAACCTGAAGTAGGTCAGCTGGCCATGAAGCCTGAGCTGGAAGTTACATGACTGTGTGTGTGTGTGTCATGACATAGGTTTGACATGCACAGACTGTATCTTAGAGGCAATGCTGCTCACAAAACCGTCAACGCAGACATGTTAAAGACAAAAGTCCGAAATTAGTCACTGCAGCTCATCATTATATGCATGTTTTTGTATTCAGTTTTATTAACACTCCATTTTGAATGGGGTATTTATATATTTTAAGGTAAAAAACTAAGCAAGCAAAGAAGTGCTTATCAGCGAGCCTAAATCACATAATGATCTGCTATGAGCTAATCTGGGATTTTTAGTAAACAAATGCCATCACTTCATTTTGCATGTGGCTTTCTCTTCTATGCCATTTCAGAACAACCCATTTTAAGTGTTTTATGTAAAAATGTATGATTCACAAAAAGTATTACTTGCTCTTGATATTATGTTCACAAAAAGCCACTTTTCTTCAATCAACTTCGTACGAACTCTCAAGACTTGAGTTCATTCCTTTACCTCGTGTCTATTCAAAATACATGCAGAAGCAACATTTTTGTAGAGTTACAAATATAATAAATCATAACAGATTGGATCAAAGTGCTAAAAATTTTATTCTAATCTTGAAAACAAGTGTTATATTTTCAAGTAATTTTCAAGCACTTATTTCAACTGCTGATTTTTGTGTTTCTGAAGATTATTCTGATAGTTTGATACACATCATGTCAATATTTCCTGGAGGTTAAACATATATTTAACATGAGTTTAACTTTTTACAGGTTGGATAATTAACTTTTAAGTCAGCTTGCTCTGCTCAGATTCTACTCAAAGCATCAAGCCCAAATCAGACAGAAGGGCAGCTCCTGGACAGATTTTATGATTGTTGAGTGCCACCTACTGGCGAAAGAAGATACTGCAGAAAGGAAACAGCCATATTTTCTTATGGCACTCTTATGGCCTCTACGCTTTTAATGCACTGTCAAAGAAGGGGCATTATTGCATTATTTGTGCAATTGCATTATTTGAAATACAGAAAAAATAGAGAAAGATATTCAGAAAAACAGAAAATTATTTGTTTGTACATTCTACTGTAGCGCCTCTATGTTGATTAAACTTCAGTCTGAATGCTTCTTTGATTTGGGGCTGCAAGCTCAATGTCTGTACAATCACTCGACCGTTGGGGAATGTGTGGAAGAAGGATTACTTGCATAGTTCTTCAAACAGCTGGGTACAGTTGTCATTTTGTTTTTGAAAGGCAGCTGACGGAGAATGCCAGTGAAGGTAGCGGTCACATTTTTGATGGTGGCTACGCTGCAGTGGAAGAGTGCAGCAAGGTGAAGGTCAGTGTAATTATGCTTCAGTTTCATTAAAGTCAAGAAGACCTGGTCCTCAACACTGATGCATTCAACTTTCCAACCAGCAGAGTAGCAGACTGAGTCCTTGGACCAAGAGATGTGTTTAATAATTTGGTTCAAAGTGTCTCTGTCAGGAAGGCCTGTCTCCATTCGGACGACTTCCTCGGTGAGCTGAGAGGCTGAATATTTGCTGCGGTAGTATGACTGCTTCTCCTTCAGAGCCCTCAACTCTGCCTTCATTCCCTCAAGCTCAATTTCAAGTGCGACTTTCTCTGCACAAACAAACATGAACTCATTGTCCGTCTGAGTGTAAACACCAGGACACACCTCAGCAGAGTCATCAGGACGAACCTCAACGCTCTCATCAGAATGAACCTTAATACTGTCGACTGGGCAAACCTCAACACTCTCCACTGAACATGGAACTTCCTCCTCTTCCTCTTTCTTAATAACAACCTCTATAATTTTGAACAGATGGTCTTGGGGTTTCTCTTGTTCGGCACATAGAGTCTGACCCATCTTTGGAAAGAGCACTGGATCTTTGTCCTTCCCACTTGGAAAATGACAACTGCATAGCCGTGAGGAGGTGGTTGGCTTTCTGTCGGCTCGCCTGTAAATAAAAATAAGTGTTATGCAGCAACACCTCATAAGGTTCATAAATCAAATTATCCTTGTTCAATAATGCTACATACTTCAACGGCTAAAATGAACTTTAAAGTAGTGTTAAACTGTTGTAACCTCCATGATTTTGATTGAGTTTTTCATCCATTAGATAACATTTATCTTTATTGATCCCCTGAAGTCTATTTTGTGCATTGTGGTCTAAGTGTGCAAAGTACCACAATGTGCAAAGGAGTGGTGACAGTTATTGCAATAGTAATGTGCATAGTAGTATGTGCATTGAACACTGAAGTATGTGCCTTGAAAGTACATGCAGAACGTGTCACAGTGTGCTAGTATTTGTCCTCGGGTGCATTAGTTATTCAAATGTTTGGTAAACATGCAAATTTGCAAACAAAATTCTCAGCAGAACTTGGTGACATAAAATCTGCACTGTATTCTAGTTGTACGTGCCAAGTATTTTCAGTAATGCTCATTGTGTTTTTGTGTGATTGTGTGACCATCGACGAACTGGACGTGAGTTTCAAGTGACGTATGATTTATGAATTGCTAGAGAGAATAAGTACTACTTTCATATCACTGTTTATTCACAAACACGTTTTACATACAAGTATGTCTCACACTTTTTATTCGCACAATCATGATTTCCATTACAGAATCAACAAATTATTGTTCCAGCAAAACAGCCAGCTAATTAACTAGCTGATTTGCTAGCTAGTCTGCAGTGCTGCCTGTGGTTAACACCTAACTTCTCGTTATGATGGCGGCCAAAGTTTATGCATACGTGACAAAACAACTGCAGATGCTAACGCTACCTTATCAAACGGGCCCACCGTGTCCTCTTCACAACGTCGGCAGGGAACCGGTAAAAGGAGCAGCCGGTACCGGTTCGGTGGCTGCATGTGGGGGCAAAACAACCAACCATGAGGGTGCTAAACGACAACAAGTTAAGCTAGCGAGCACACTGAGATTGAAAAAAATAACATTAACGATAGAATCTCTCTTAAACTAGTGTAAACGTATTTAAGTATTCGAACTATTTAGACGAATATATGCAAGTAGTTAGCCAATGTTTGTGAAATTAAATCTAATGAGAAGCAGCAGTTCAGCAGCGCGCTCTAGTAATTGTGTTTACGTGACGCACGCCGTTAAGAACGTCCTTTTTTTTTTTTCTTCAAACATAACTTTATTTAAACATTGTTTAATGCGTCAGAATTGAGTGTGAAGATCGAAGCTTGAAATGTAACATGAAAGAAAGGGAAAAGGGGAGAGGGCTTCCAGTACATTAGCTTTTAACATTAATTTATTGTTTCTGACTTAAACTTTCTGACGTTTACTTTATCTTCAAAGTCTCTCAATAAAGCAAGTAATGGCTTAAGTAGTATCTTAGGATATCCTTTAGTACAGCTTCGAGCTACCACCTATAATCTGAGAATATAACTTCCTATTTATCTCTCTCTGCGTTCTTAACCCATATCTAAAATGTACCATAACCTTTTTTGCTTGACAGTTTAATCATTTATTTTTCACAAAGTTGGAAGCCCCGCCGTTAAGCAGGGCATCAAAAAATTAGTTTATACTCATAATGTTCCTCTCCACGGAAATCTTTAGTAAAAGGCGAAAGATTTATACGATCTGAAGAGAAACAAGAGTGTACTGAAGAGAATAGGGGTAAAGATCCCAACCCATTCTCCGTCTCGCCATCTTCGGTGTCGGTTCATATATCACAGCGTAAAAACCACACATGATTCCTTTCTTCTTGGGAGACATTAAAGCCTTATATTGAACCTCATGCATCAGCACCGGACAGAAATGTTTTAGGATAAATAAAAGATAAATAAATAAGAATAACCTCTACCCAGGGCTAGTTGCATTATGGGAATATGGTAGCCACGCCTTTTCCTTTTTGAAAAAATAGTTTGTCCTACTCATACCTGTCACTGCCTTTCGCTTGAGTAAATTTAATCGCTTAAGTAGCGCTTTAACAAATTGATATAGATAGAAGTGAATTATTTACGCTGAAAATCACTAAAGTGCACATTCTTCGGTGCATGCACTCGGACGCATGCGCAATGTTACCCCTTACTTTTAGAGAAGAATTTATCTCTAGGGGACAATCGAGCTGGGGTGTCAAAAGACTTCAGTTAACACCTTTGCTTGAGCGACAGACACGTTTTTATTTTCTTTTTGTTCAGGCTCAACGTGTAGTTCCCTGCACATGGATTAATGATACCGCGCATTAAAACGTTTAACAGTAACAACGGTTATGTAGTCGTTTCTGTTTGGCACATGCGCAACATAACCGTGCCGGAAGCTGTGTTCTAGCTGATTGTTACACCGTCAATCTTGTAAATATTTTCCTGGATGACTGTGATCATGATCCATTGCTTTACAATTTAAAATGCACTCGCCGACTTTATTTGGCGATGCATATTTTGTACGTTAGAATTACATCTTCCGTTTTGACGGAGGTGTTGTGAGAGGTTAGAGTATTGCTCTTGAATTATCGTTTTTTTAAAATATCTTTGGTTAGGTTTCGATCCACTAAACCTTTGGGGTCTCGGCTCTCAAGACAAATTAGATGCATTAGATTGAAATTGTCCCACGCTTTATATACCATTTTCATGGTATATAACCTGCAGATATAATCTGATTAGCATGTAGATTAATTTTCGCAGCAAACTCTATCGTAATCAGTCCCGTTTTTACAAAATGTTTCCCTCCGGGCCAAGTTGTCAAAGCCGCTCAGTTCGTCAGGAAAGAGAGAGGGGGTAGAAGAAGGCAAGCAATTCGGTATAACAAGCCTGAAAGTGCAGGGCAAAACAGGATACAATACCCAGTGCACATAGACGGAAATATTAGGGTATAGCCTACTTTCCCAGCCAAACAAATAAGCAAAGCCAAAACTGTAACCAAGGAAACAGAAACATGAAAAGGAACTTTGAAATAATTAAAATACAAGAACAAAGGCAACTACACTTATATGGCCTATTATTGTTAATTACCCGTTATAATTGACAGCTTCACGATTTCTGACAAAATGAAAAACCACAGAAGCAGCCTAAAACATTAGGCTATAAAGAAAAAAGTTAGGCTATAAAGAAAAAAGCCTACAGAAGACCTCATAGGTGAATCTTGGGGGCCAGTCCATAAGCTATATTGATCGGAGATATGGGAAATAAGTTATAGAGTAATATAGCAACTTAGCTGAGTTTTTTCCAGCATGATTAGTGGTTGGAGAAAGCAAGGATCGTGCTATAGGCTACCATTGGTTACGTGGTGGCGGATATATGGGAAGCCATCTTGTGCGAGTCATTAGGCCTGCTAATTGGCTCAGTTTCCAGGACCAGACCCTCACAATGCTCCTTCATGATGTTCATGTTCCAATAGTTCAAGATGATAATGCCCCAATACACACAACTACACAAATTCAAACGTGGTTTTTGTATAAACACCATAGCACCAGATCTGATCGACACTAAACATTTAGGGGAAATATTGGGGGTGCAGAGTATCAATTTACGTCGACTTCAGTTCTCTTCCAAGAAATATTTTTCTTAAGAAAAACAACAAAAAGCCCTCTACTGTCAAAATTCACACAGTTCGGGGCTTGTATGACACATTTCTAAGGAGGACTGAAGTTGTCTGGGTGGCTCTGCTCCATTCTAGGCTACTTGATATTCAGATATAAGGGGTTTCGGCCATTCTGTCTGCACCATGACGCCCTGTCTGCAAAGGCCTCTCTATTGCCTCAATCCAATTTCCCACAGCACGTCCACAAGCCTATACCACACATCAACTAAGACTACAAAGCTTTTGAAAATACAGTGGAAACTCACCTTACGCATTTTGGTGTCAATTCAAAGTCCAGCGCCCCAACTTACTGCAGCGTTGAAACCTTGGTGTTTTAACTGCAGTCGAGAGCTCTGCTAAACTGTCGACGAACTCAACATCACAGCAGTCTGTGAATATTTTAATACCGGTACATCCCGCAGTCATGGGCTACATCCCTTCAGAAAGTGCAAAATATGCACTTTTCACCGTGCAACATGTGTTTCCAAGTGGGGAAAATGCTTCCATGAGTGATATAACTTTTCTAGAAATTGCAGGCATCCTATTGGTTAATTAGTCTGCACGTTCAAGTCACATGCATGGCTGCTGAAACTGCACCTTTCGCGTATTAAAACCTGGTAGTTCACATAACCAACATTTCTGGACAATGTTAATGGAGAATGATAGGAACGGTAAATGACTAAAATTTTCCTACATCTATAGGGACTATATTGTCTGCTGTGTTTGTGTCACTCAATACTGAGTGTATGATCTTGTGTTTAATCTCATATGGTGTCAATTTGATTTGCATATAAAATTCCTGTTGAATATTTATCTAGCCTATATAGCCTAGTTTATAATTTGGCTGATATTTGGATAATAGGGTATCATTCTGAAAATTAAGTATCCCTGTTTTCTCCAAACCTTTAGCTTATAAGGTCTATATGCACATCTGTAGCTCTCGTGATGATGTTCCACTGTAATAGTTTACATATATGACAACTTGTGTGGTTGATTAGTAAGAGGAGTGTGATTTGTCACTTCGAAATTTCAGTGATAGGCTAAGAAGGGGGCAGAATTTCACCAGACTTGTCAGAGATTTTCACATTTCCCGGAGAGAGCACTTGTCATTTTGTCAGCATCCCTGTGGCTAAAGTATGGGGACAGCGGGGAGGGCTGTCAAACTGTGCCCGCCTGAGAGCACCTTTCTCCGGGTTGATGAGTCATAATAAGGGCCGGCCAGGTGGTGAGAATGAGCAGAGAGGCAAGAGCAGAGTGAATTACCAGGAGGCTTCTAGAGGAGGCTGTGTATGTGTGTGTGTGTGTGTGTGTGTGTGTGTTAGTGCGTGCGCGCGCGCCTATCTCAATCAAACCTTTCCAGTTGCCACAAATCCGAATTATTTTTCCTTGATTAATTCTTACTGAACATGATTTTCCTTTCCCGAGGCTGTTTCTGTTTTATTTTATCTCTTTGTCGTGTTTCCATGATATTTCAGAGACAAGCCAGTGTGTTTGAGTGTATGTGTGTGTGGGGGGGCGCGGGGAGGGGGTGTACAGAGAGAGAGAGAGAGAGAGAGAGAGAGAGAGAGAGAAGGCGCGCTGAGTTGAGAAGAGAATTCACTCTCGATATTCCCATTAGATCTTGGGTATTTTTTTGAGTCGCGCCTTTTACTGCGGCATGTGTTTTCTACTTTCCAAGTGGGTTGTTTTGTGAGTAGGCTTTGTCTCTGCAAATCCCACTTTAATAGGGCAGACAGTCTAAAGACAATTTGGCACTCTGGATGGAGCATCGCTGCTTCTGCTGCTGCAAGATGAGGGCGCTGTGTTTGAACTTTGCCATCACCTGTCTGTGGCTCCTGCCAACAACGGTAAGATCCGCAAACACTTCTCAGGTCTTTGTTTTGCTCATAATTAACAAAAGGGTTGGCGTTGTGACAGGGGAAAGTGTTGTTTTCCTCCTGTTTTACTTAACAGTAAATTGTAGAAATAACAGAATCATGGTTTATGCCAAAGAATTCTCCTCAAATACCCTCTAGGTCTGTCACTGTTCATCATATTGCAGGTTTGTTGCATAATCATAGAAAGCAGTGATGATTTTAGGTCTCAACTGGTGTCTGTTTCTTAAGAGAAGGATTTATTTGATGGAGAGAGAGATCAAAACCTCTCCGTGTGTTGATTTGTCCCTCTTATCCACTCAGCAAACTGCGAAGAAACGGTATCCTAATTGTTTCAGACACATAATCTGAAACAATCATATTAAGATCTGCTGCAGGCTACAGGTGCAGATCGCTGATAGTTCCCCCTCTGTGTTTGAACTGAGGTCCCACTCTCTGATTGCCCCCATAGATGATCACAGGGGCTGATAGCACCTAATGATGGCTTTGGGAAAAAGTTACCCAAAGGTTGCCTGTTCCTCACCCAGTTCATCAGTTCATCTCACCCATCATCATCGTGCCCACAGACCAGATTATTCCCAGCAATCTGTTCTGAACCATTTCATGTTTTTTTTTTTTCCAAAGTGAGATATCTGCCTCTTGAACAAAGTGATGCATACCCTTACAAAATGGCGTTTTGATCAAAAGTAGAACAAATTATGGCACTTTTGAAAGAATAATGGATAATTCAACATGGTAATATCTTCACAGAATGGAAACTGCTTTTGGATGGTGAAGTTCTGGCAAGCATTTTTTTTCCCCAAAGTGGACATATAGCATTTTAGAAATGACCGTTTCATTTGCTTTATTCTTACTGCATGTTACTCTCAGGCATTACTGTAAGCATTCTTTATTCTGCTCTTCTTTTTGACTATACTGTATTTATTTATTGATTGATTGATTGATCTATTTATTTAATTATGCAATTATTTACTAATTTTTTGCCTTACATTCCTTTTATGATGCTTTCGGTTTTTATCTCCTGAACCGTCCATTGTGGGTTTTATGAACGTAGAACTTCGTAAGCCCTTTAAAAACTCCTTTCAAAAGGGGCAGTGATATTAGTCTAAAGAGGTCCCTCTGCCTTTAAACACACAATTACCGTTTTCAGTTTTGTCTCTGCAGGTGGTTTAGCACAGGTGGTGCGCTCACATTCGCTCCACCGCTGTTGCTCAGTTGCAGTCACTGCGCTGGCATCTTGACACAGAGCCGCTGACACGACTGTCACACAGTGGGCTCCAATTAGAGCAGGTGAGAACAGCACATAGCTGGAGATTTAGGCTTATAACAATAGGCACAGCTGGAGCTTACCTTGCTGGGTGCAGGAGAAGGCAGAGACTGGCATGGAG
>OMLF01025704.1:1177-14480 GCA_900302615.1 Holocentrus rufus
AGGGGCGGGCGGAGAGAGAGAGAGAGAGAGAGAGAGAGAGAGAGAGAGAGAGAGAGTATTGCAGATTTTTTTTCAGCGCAAATGTGGTTTATTATTGCATTATTAACATTAGATCAAAGAGTGCACAGCTAACTAATGAACAGACCACATGAATAAACAAATCATGTCCTACAATATTCCACTTAGAGTAAACACGTGCTAAGTACACTATTAAAATGTGGTTCCTTGTCACACCTTGAAGAAACAAAAAAAAAAGTCAATGTAGCAAGTTTGTCTTTTTTCTTTATTTATCACTGAAACCCAAAACACACACACACACTGCCGAGTACAGTCTGTTAGGTCAAATCTTAATTAGGTGGTATTCAAGTGTTGTCAGTCTATTACAGTTGAATACAGAACATGGCAATGAGGAAATCCTGAGACAGTTGAAAAAATTCTATTCTCCAATGCAGACACATACAGATGAGCACACACACACACACACACACACAGAAGAGCAGACATCAGTTTCAGAAACAAGGAGCGCAGGAACGACATCACCACATCATTAACACTGACTCCTCTATTGCACAAGTTTGCACTTCTGTGAGCACGCTAATCCTGCATAGTGGAGTGTGTGTGTGTGTGTCTGTGTGTGTGTGTGTGCGTGTGCGTGTGTGTGTTCAACAGCATCCATGCCTGCTTCTTCACATATACAGTATTTGTGGTGTGTTGGTGATAGTTAATGGTGCAGCGGTGTCAGGAGTTTGACTGCGTCCAGTCCCTCAGCGACGATTTGTCTGTGATTTTCCAAAGATCAGAAAGGAGAGTCTTGTTCTTCCTATAAAAAGAGAAAGAGAGAGAGAGAGAGAGAGGCAGACAGACAGAGAGGGAGAGAGAAGATATCAAACAGTAAAAAACAGATGGAGAAAGCTTCACATCCCCAGAAAGCGGAAACAGTAAACTCTATTCAAGAGTTAAATCCCCTCATAAAGTATCAGTCAAGCTGTTGTATTTTCCAGCAAACTGTTGGATCTGACAGCTCAGTTTGTATCGAACATAAACACAAATCATAGCTGTGTGAGAGTTCAGTGAAATCCCCGTTCTTAACATTGGACCAGCAGCTCAGCTCCTCTCTACACCACTTCTGTGCACACAGCACGGCTTCTCTCCAACAAAGGACAAACATTTCATATAGGGAGGATTATACTGACAGAGAGGTATGGCTCTGTGTGTGTGTGTACGTGTGTGTGTGTGTGTGTGTGTGCACGCTCCCTGACAGATATTTCATATGGTGAGGATTACTTAGGCAGAGGGTAAGCAGCACTCAAGTCCCAGCAGGCTGCCTGTTGTAGAGCAAGGAGACGCTGTGTACAGCAAGAGAGAGAGAGAGAGAGCTGTCTTTGGAAAGAGTGTGTGACGCTGATGCTTTGACAGCAAATTATTAAAAAATTAACTGCATTTCCACTTTATAATTTAGTCTCAAGTGTGGTTCATCCGACGCTGAGTGACAGAAATATTTAAAGGACTATGTCGGTGTTTTTGCAACATCTAGCGGGTTTCCAAATGCACCAGAGGAATGGTGCATCCATGTGCTGTCCGATAATCTGAAAAATTAATGTCCTCCTTGGTAGTTAGCGGGGCCTTGCTATCATAACTTCTCTAAAGCAAGAAGAATCCATATCTGCATCACTCTTTTCACACATCGACTTGTTTATCTCCCGGGTTTGTTTTTCCAATCAAATTGCACCTGACTGCAGCTCCGTATGCCAACTTTGTCCCAGATGTCGGAACCTAAACCACCAGCTGCGAACGCATCAGCAGACATGTGGACTTCTAAAGTAAATAAAGTGACTCAGAAAGAAATAAAGTTGGGTGGAATATTCACTGTGATGAATTTACCCGAGCAAGTTTTAAGTCTCTGCAAGTTCATTTTCATACTGTACTGAGATGAGAAGAAATGAATGTCTGCCTGGAGGACCGGAAAATCAGATTCATCTAGAAAAGTGTGAAATGTTTCGATCAGTAGTAACAGAGTAAAGTATAATTAAGTGTAAGTGAATTGTAGCAGTAGTAGTAGTAAATTTTTGCCTGCAAAAACACTGATATGGCACTTTAATCTCACTTTAGTCTGCACTTGATGCATTGATGACAACAGTGTTTTCTTAAAACAATAAAGACAGAACTAAGATTTGGTCCACTGGAAGAAAATATGGGGAAAAAATCTGAAAAATAAATTTTAAAATGTATAAGCAGAATCTTGTTAGTGAAACTTGTTAATAACAGTTCGGGGACAGAAAATTATAATAACACTGTAATCACGTTTTCCTTTTACAAGGTAAAATACAATCTAAAATCCTTTATCAGAAAAACAGATAGTTGTGATCATTTTTTATGAAATTATATTTTAAGCATTTGTTCAACAAAAAACCTTCTGTTTTCATTCCTTAAAGAGTCTTCGTAACTGATAATAAAAATGTGACACTGTGAAACTGATATTTTCTGAGACATACCGTGAAAATGACATAGCACTGCAACCCTAGACAGCAGAACATTTTCTACTATCTAAAATATCACTGGCTACATGGACTACAGTTTTCCAATATTAACCCAAAACTCAAAATGTTCAAGTCCATATAAACAGCCTTTTCTGATTACCTTAAGACAAACAAAGTCATAGTTGGATTTAAGTATTCCAACTTCAGTTGATTTACTGACCTGCACCTTAACTGCACTGTGATTTTCTATTGGAACAGTTTGCAACACACATGGCATTCAAACTGCTGGAAGACAAAAGACTTTTATTATTGAATTTACTCTCATGCATACTTGGGAAAAAAAATGCCTTGAAGCAGAATGTTTTGCAAGAAAGAAAAAAGCTACAAGGGTGAACTACACTCACAAACATGAGGGAAAGAAGGTCGAATACTGGAGGGAAACTCGGACGTATGATGTAACACTGGGACATCATGAGAGGCGTCTGGTACAGGAAGGCTAAACCTGGTTATGCATGTAAATGGGAATATGAACCCTTGTCAACAGGTTAATATGACTATTGTCTTTTTTTTAGAATAAAGCAATTGATTTATTTCATGTAAACACAGCCCGTGGTAAACATCCGGTTTTTGCCCACTTGTATTTTCAGAGTCTGGGGATTCGAGTCGGCGAGCTGCTCACCAGCCCGCCTCTCTGACCTGAGGTGACAAAGCCTGAGCTGCTCCACTTGCTTGTGAACCCTCTGTGATTTTCCAGGAATATTGGTACATTTTCTGGCTCAGAGGTGTTGGCACATCTATGAAATCAAGTTCATTTGAGTGTTAAAGCTTAAATAAACATTTTGCAATTGTCTGTCAGCGGAGCTTCTCTGAGCTTTACTTCTTCAAGACGCGGGTTACACTCTTGGTTCTCTGCTTTCAAGCTTTGTTTGAGTTCATCAAAGCTGAAGGAACTCTCCAGCATCACAGGAGATTTATGCAAGGCTGAGTTTTGGCTGTTCAAGATGGACAGTATGGACGTCCCCAGGAGGTCTCTGTGTGTGTGTGTGTGTGTGTGTGTGTGTGTGTGTGTTCACTGTACCTCCTGGCATTCACCATGTTCTCCAGCTCTCGGGCCTTGCGTGCAGCAGTATGTAATATAGGATCTGGGATATCAGCCAATCGTGCAACATTGAGGCCGTAGCTCCGCCCTGCAGCTCCTTCAGTTAACTGGTACAGGAAGGTGATGAACTCGGGTTTAACCTCACCATCTGTAAGCACACGCACATACACACACGTTAAAATCTCAATAAGATGATTTACAAATCCCTGGAGTAAGATTATACCAAATTTAGCAATAATCAAACCAATAAATTAAAAAAAAAAACATCCACTAAAAAGCACTGAGGGCACATTTCCATGCACACACCGATGCACACATGCATACCTTCAGTGTCAGCGGCGACGTCAGAGTCATTGAGTAGAAAAGCCATGTGGTAGTTGGCCACGTGTTGTGGATACACTCGCTCCAGCTCACACAGAGGAGGGTAATGGGTCACGAACAAAGTGAGGGATTTCACCTGTGGAGAGAGGTTGGAGTTTATCATCCCAGTGCTGCACATACAGTCTTGTGTGCAGAGCCTCCAGACTCCATTCACATCCGCTATTAAAATACATTTGTATCTAGGTAAGGAAGAATGCAAACACACATTGTGATCAGATTGGTCTCATTATGATCAGACCTTTGCAGAGCCGGGCAGGTTTACATGGAATCTGTATAATCTGTTTGCCTTAGTGAGAAAATATCCACCCGATGGGTAGAAACGGCATCACTGCAGGCAGAGATGTCACCATTCTACCGACCAGCCGCCATAACTTGTCGTTGCTGTTGTCTCCTACTGGAAAGTCAGAGAAGACAGCTCTCTAGTAAGAAAACGAGTAAAAGTAAGAACAGGCTGTGCACCAACAATGCTTCAAGCCACTGTACATCTGCCATGTTTAGTTTTACTGACAATAGAAACACTTGCCGCCTGCCCACCTACTCACCAGCTTTGCACAGCGCACACAAAGAAATTAGATCCAATCACGATGTGGAAAAAAAAAAAAAAAAAAGAAACGCAGCCAAGAACGTATATAAATACTCAGAGTAAATGTGTGTGTTTGATTTGCAGGATTGTTCATTTCCCAGGCAGCATGTCCAGATGTAGATCATATTTTATTGCCAGGTGTAAATGAGGTCATATTGATACGACTGATAACATATGGAAATAAATGAGCCAAAGTCCAATGAAACAGGATAACAAAACAGACAAGATCAAAGAGACAGAGTGAAGCAGAAAGCAGACTTTCAGATTAAGTTAGAAAGCCGCCTCCTCTCTGGTGCAGACTCATCTTAATAGTCCTGCTAAACCATTCTTGACAACAATAAAATGTTTTGTAACCCTTATTTTTTTCCACCACAAAGTGCCTCATCGCATGTAGCAGGCTAACTCTACCTTTACCCCTTGCTCTAAAAATACGTTTAAAACTTCATCCACATCCTGATATTGATCCGATTCCGCTAAACATTTTTTAGATACATGGGCATTTGTTTTGCTTACTTCTTATACTAGAGAGAGGAGGAGAGGACAACAGCGAGAAAGAAAAGAGGAGGAGGGGGAGACGAGAGAACAAAAGTGTGGTGGGTAACATAAAAATGTTATGCAACACAGTCAATATTAACACAACTTAACACCAGCCAAAACTGAGTGCAGCATCTACCTCGTTTTAGACTGAACTCCAGGCCACCTGCCTCTGCACCCCACTGTGTGCTGCACCAGTCCATGAAGTTCTGCACTGTGCATATCGCTACCAATATAAACTCATGCACTTTGTGTTATTTTTATTCCCCCACTAAGTTCATACCCCTCTTGGGTTTTCTTCTCTCGCTTAGGGATTACGACAGTCCCTCACTCCATTTCTCCACCTTTCATTTTAAACATCGCACTTTGCTTTCCAGGCTCCGGAGAGCGATTCAATGAAGTGAATGTATTTCATTTCATCCTTCCATTATTTTATCTCCTGAAGGCCTGGGGGGGGTTCCCGAGGGCCTCAGGATTGAACCCGGGCGTTAAGGGTTCAGACGTGAAAATCACAAATCATGGACGCTGCGTGCTCTCGCTCACTCAGCCTCTTCCAAACACGTGCACAAACAACTTTTGGTTGCGGCGCTGAGAGCAGCTGCTATGAGCTTTTCTCTAAAACAAACACATTTCCTTTCCTGCTTACTTTAACAATCCAATCACATGAAGATCACACATTCACTAAGGCGTTCATTTCCTACACTGTGATCACACTGCTCAGGGCAGAGAAACAGGGAAGTTTGTTTTTTTTTTTTCTTTTTTTTTACTTCTATACAAAATGTTATGAGGGTATTCTTCCCCACATATTAATAACTTTATTTACATTTCATAACAATTAAAGGGGCTTCTTGTACAAAACACAGCAACTTTGTGTGACTTAAAGGACAATAGCAGTGATTTTACATTAGCCAATATCTACAAAAAATATATATTTAATGCTTCTGCACATCTTTTCCAAAAGCAAAGAGTCATATTTTGGAACCTCAATATCATTTTATTTATTTATTTATCTATTTTTTATTTCTTTGCCCAGTTACGCTGCCAATTTGCTCGTGTAAACGGTCTCTCCGACAGAAAATAGCCCCCAGGGAAAAATTTGCTTTACGCAGCAAATTATCAATTCTGTGGTTTATGAATGACAACAAAGCTGCTCGCCACAGAAGCAGAACATTATAATGTGCGTGTTTGAATGCGTACTGTAATAGCACAACTGTTAATATATGTAATAATCATTGATGCCGATGATGACAATAATGACAACAAATGGAGTGTGAGCTCTCATGGTGGATCAGGTCTGGGGCTCTGGTCTTACATCATCCCAGCAGACAGGCGGCTGCAGGCCCGGTCCGGCTGCAGGAGCAGCCCGCTAACCGCTCTGTCTAAAAAAGGTCACACGTCAGTAGAATTTGCTCCTGCTGAGAGAGATGTGTGAGGTGACTCCCACACGCTGCACAGACGCAAAGACCTGCACAGCGCACTCTTACACACACACAGCCAACAGTCCTGTCCACCTACAGTGAAAGGTGAGAACTGCGGGAGTGTGACAGAGGGCGGCTAACAGCCCGGCTAATAGTCTGATTAGGTGCTAATGGCTGCTTATGACCAGACCCCCCAGGGTGCTGATAGCTCAGTTCTGCAGAGCGTGCTACTCTGAATGAAACGTGCAAATGGATGGCATGTGTGCTAAAGCCACGTCCGCACTGAGCCGGCTAAATCTGAAAACGCTATTTTGGTGTTACATGCACGCTACTCCGACATTTCATTGATGTTTCCAAACAGATTTCCAAAAGCATTTTCAAACAAGCTTCACTTTCCCAAGGCCACACTATAACATCAGAGCGGTGTTTTCAGATTTTTGCAGGTGGAAACTGCTGACTTAGTGTTGATGGAAAGCCAAAACAGAAAAATAAGATGCATCAGATCGAACCAGATTTGTGGACGTGACCTGAGATCCTACAATATCTTAATAAAAGTAATTATACATCAAATATCACCCAGTTTTAATGACGTGTATAATTTTGATAAGCACAATCACAATATAGAGAAATATAGGAGAAGAAGAATATTTTTCCAGCACTCTCCGACCATGCAAAATGGTAATCTGAGTATTGGATATTAAGGAGAACTTCTATAAATACACACACACACACACTGCACACACACTAGAATCTCCTGTGTGTTTACAAACAGACAGAAAGTAAAGGAATGTTCGGACACTGAGCAGGCCAGCTCCAGACGGGACAGGCTGCATGTGAGGCTCACTGGTCAGGACGGCTGAAATAAAACAACATCTGAAGCATCTCTGGCAACATGTCACCTGCCAGGAGTAACACTTCCTCATGGCTTTGTCACCTCACACACCTGTTAGTCTCCTGCAGTGACTCTGATGGGTGTGAGCTTGAAGATGGTGTCTCGTTTACACCTGTAGAGCTCAGACACTCTTGTCAACTCTTTCAGTCATATGTTATCAAAGAGCCAATGGGATGTGAGTGTGAGTGTGAGTGTGTGTGTGTGTGTGTGTGTGCTCATAGGCAGTAATCTAATCCTGAGAAAAGGTCAGAAGTGTCAAAGTCAGTGTTGCCGTCTCTCTCTCGTTACTCTTCTCTCTCCAATTAGACACAAATCCAATTCCAGCTCAAGTCAACACCGTCCTGTCCTTCTTCATGTTCTCACCTCCCAACTAACAAGGTTCACACTGAGGTGCTGTGAGTGTGTGTGAGTGAGAGAGAGAGAGAAATGAGAAAGAATGGGACTCATTTGACATGAGATCCAATCTCAGCATTCTATTCTCCGGTTTCACAGCTGGCACGGATTGATCAGCGTGTGATGATGTCACCACAAGATGCAACTGCTCCATAAATCTCATGTGGAGGGGTTCTTGCATGTCTCCTGATGATCAAACCTGTGCAACTTTCTGCACAACTTTGATGAATAAGACCCGCTGTCTGTAAATGTAAATGAAGCATGTGTACGTCACAGCATCCTGACACTGGTGCTGAGTCACCGCGGTTCTCTGATTGTTCTAATGGCCGCTTATTCTAGTCAGGGGTTAACAACCCGTTGCTTAGGCGATGGCCTTTCCTTCAGGTCATGTTTTGTCTTTTGCTAAACAGAATATTTGCTCCTTGTGCCTTTTTTGCAGTATCACTCCTCATCAGCAGTGAGGAGAATCCACAGAAAATGACAGAAAATAAAAAGATCTAATTTTCTCATGATGTAATTACAGTAACTTCCTTTGACAAATTGAGACGACGCTGGAAAGCGATCGCAGCAGGCAGACATTCATTTGTTGAAAGCCGCACTGGGCAGCTTCGCATGTTCATGGCCTCGACGGGCAAAGGCAGTTAACAGTTTCGGTTCATGAAATTTTCAAAGACTTCATTACCCAGAAATCCCGGAACATGACCTCGTTAAACTGAAGACTCCTGAGACCCAAATTTCCTCTTCTCAGTGACCAGGAGGGGTGGAGATGCAGAAAAAAATCTTTGTGAAGCTCAGTCACTGCTGGGAAGGTCCAGCTTTCTCTTCACAGAGCGCTCATTCACAGCTTTGTATTTATTTTGCTTTTAGATTTCACATCAGTGACTGTAAATGACACGCCTGAAATTAATTTGGGAAAACAGAGCAAACCTATTGGATCCTAATTAATGGGGGTGCGAAACTAATGGATCTAATGAGGCGTCTAATCAGGCGTCCGTGAGCGGGATCCAGGGTGTCGCAAGTAAAATGAAGAATCATTCAAAGAAATATGGAAATTAAAGAAATTATTTCAATTACTGAATGCATGAAGATGTCTGCTGTAATCACACACCTCTGTTGCATAATGTGCCTCTATCTGCAGGAAAATGTTTGACTTTACGGAGCTTGATCTTTCAATAGGCTTTTTCTGCTCTTCTAAATAATGCATGGGAAGAAATAAATCATATAAGCTCTACAACATGCAACAACAACAAATTTCAAACCATAAATTTTAAATGCAATCACACTGAGCTGGGAGGAAAGCAGGTTTGCACCCTTGACAGAGGAGCCTGGTGCAGGCGGGGAGCGGCGCAGAGTGCTCCTCGTAGGAGATCTGTGCATCACAACGAGCACATCAGGCCTGTTGACGCCCACGCGCGGCGCTGCGTTCTTCTGAAAATTCGCCCATTACGGCGAATCCAAAAGTGAGTTGTAGTGAGTCCGAGCCTGGCTGCACGAGTGCCGCCGCAGTCGCATGCAAGCCTGAGTCATGCAAGGAAGAGCGGAGAGTGATTTGTAGTGTGAGATTAGTGTGAAGCCATTGGTAAGACCTGCTGCTGGCATGAATAAAAGTGTGAGTCTAAGTGAGTGTGAGTAATGACTAAAGTAGAGGATGATCTGAGGTACTTCACTGGTCTCGGTCACAGAGAGATGAAATAAACATACGATCACGCATGCAACCCTGTTAGCAGCATAAAACCCTCTCTGTCGGTGTGAATGCTCGTGGCAGCTTAATTTTTTTAGCGATCTTCTCTCTTATATTCACCGTTTCTCTTTCTGTTTTCTGCATCAAGGCTGTCTGTTCATTGAGTGGTGTTATGAAACCCATCTACATTCTTAACTATCTCTCAGGTGAGAGCCGGGGACAAGGAAAGGTGTGTTACTATAACAACCGAGTCAAAGGAGGAGTAATTTGACTTGTGCATTTTGACGTGAACAGTCATGTCTGGTGAGGAGGAGGAAGGGGCGGAGGATGAGGAGGAGGAGGAGGAAGAGGAGGAGGATGCATGAAAGCCACTGCAGGCCCGGCTGTACAGAGGAGGCCCTCTGCTGCAGAGCATAACTCCTTTTGTGCTCTTTTGTTTCTCTTTCCTTTAATAGCGAGGCTTTTCTAACAAATCAATGCTGTTACACAACAGGTGGTTAGCCAGCTCTCTCCTCCTGCCAACAACAGCTCCCAGTTGCATTAGCTGCTACTTAAACATTTACATTTTCCAGCAATATTACATAACTCCTCGACTGTGTCCAAAGATTAATGTGGAACTGGCAAAACATGAAAACTGGAAGGATTTTTCAAAGATAAATGTTTATTCTTCTATATTTGTACTGGGGTAATTGAGGGCAATTTGGCCCTTTTGACTATAATAAAGTCTTGGAAAATAGAAAATAAACAAATACCAAAATACGAGCTTTCATAGATTGGATACAGCTTGTCGGCTTTGATTACCCAGAAGACATTGCACACCACAGATCTTCAGTATGCGGGTAGAGGTAAAACACTCGGAAATCCACCAACAGTATCTGCCACTGTGGCCTCAGCAGTGAGCTGCACCCAAGGGCTCATCCTCCCACCACCACCAGGAGGCCCATGTGCAGAATCGATGCTTTGTGTCATCTCTATTTGTCAAATAAACAACTGCTGGGGTGCGACTGCCTATTCAGCAAAACAAGGCTCCAACCAAAGAAAACACCAGGAGATTTCATTGATTAGCGCCAGAGAGGAGGAACCAATTAGAGGAATCGCCTGGTGGAGCGTTTGGTTGGAGCAAAAACCAGCGAAGTCTCAGCCCTCCGCCCCTCAGGCCTCCCTGTGCTAAACCACACGGCACAGACCGGGGTCACGCGTTCAAGGAGACGTCACTTGAATGCGGCTGTGACACGTCTCAATACGGCGCTCTCGAGGAGACCGGGGCGAAACGTGACGCCTGATTGTTCTACAGCGAGGTGGCAAAAGCGGCGATGCAGCGCCTCTTGTTGTGTGCGCTCCCGTTTGTGACAAAAAAAGAAAGAAAGAAAGAAAGAAAGAAAGACGACGGGCTAGACGCCAAATTTGAAAGAGAGAATGGTTCGGGGAAACGTGGGCAGCATGCATTGTGATTGCTGAGGTAAATTATAAAACCATGAAGATCAAAAAAAAAAAAAACCTCCCACACACTACTTGTGCAAATGCAGACCATTATTTGGTGAAACTAACATCTCAATCAGAACAGGGCATTTATCACATCGCCTGTTTAGAAATCAAATCTAAAATATCTTAAGCACCACCTTCCGACAGGTGAAAAGACTTATTTCATTTCATCCACCAATATCACCACAACAAATTCCTCGTATGTGTAAAATCGTACTTGGCAATAAAGTTCCTTCTGATTCTGATTCTTCTGATTAAGAACAAGCAATTTAAAACATATTCACATCTATATTTACATATATTCATTTTTATATTAATGACAATTTAAAAACGCATTCATTTAAAGTGCACAAATTAAAATAGTTTAAACATCTTGAACATCATAAAAAAAGAGACAATTCTAAATCACAGAGCGTCTATGTGGCTCAACTGGAAGTACCATTAAAGTTCAATTTCTTCTTTCAGCGGCCTGGGTTTGATTCAGGCCTGGGCCCCTCTCTCTCCACTCCGCCTGTCCAATGGAGCACAAATGCCCCAAAAAATAATCTCGAGGATCTTAAGGACAAATGTTTCTCCTTGTTAGCGCAGCTCTTACAACACAACATGCCAAAGGATCTGTTTATTCAAACCCTCGGGACAAAGGGTCATGAAGGGCAGGAAAAAATCCAGCAGACCAGCGTTTCTCCCAGTTCACCCCGCCCGTGTGCTGGAGATTTTATTCCTCCGATTCAACAAAATCTGAGAGCGGGAAAATCATGTTTATAATCATTAAAGTGGATCATCACTGGATGCTCTCTATCATTCCTCCTAATGGATCTCTTGTGTTCGCTTATTCTCTGTTTCAGCGTTCCGATATACGAGGACACAAATCGCATTTAATCATGTTACAGCACTGAGCACATCCTCCACATCTATAGGAGCCATTAGGTAAAGGCTTTAAAGGCTGATCTCTTCTCCGTTTGGGCTTTAAATAGCCATGGACCAATCTGTCTTTTACATTAGGGCCTCTTTAATAAAATACAAAAGGAGAGGTTTTCATCTCATCAGACATTAAAGGGTCAATGGCCAGTAAATGCCGGTGTTTTCTTAAAGTGGCACCTAAACAACGGGCATCAGGGGTAGAAATGGTAGAAAGCATAACTATTTGTTTATCTCAGACCTCCTCCATCTGCTCAGGAGTGTGTCCCCTCACTCCAAAATTATTCATCATCTCAGAGGTCTTTTCAGTCTGATCATCTGTTGAGTGACTGATGCTTCTCAGATGGAAGAACTGACCTTTAGGTTAAACCCTTTTTAAATGATTTAGGATGGAAGCTGTTTACCATAAGCAAACTATTTCTGCCAGACTTATTTTTTATATATATGTATGTTTTCAGAGATGATGCTGCCTTCTCAGTCAAATTATTAAGCCCAAATAATGAAGGCCAATCAGAACAGTTAGACTGTAGATGAATGCAGTATAATCCAGGCATCATCATTCCATAACAAATCATTTCTAAATAATAATTATGTGCCAGAATGCATGGTTTGGCTTGTCATGTTAATTCTATGGCATAAATATGATGCATGTTTTGGTGGCGACATCATTACAGACTCCAAACAAATATTCTTGCATGACCACAAAACTGATTGGATGTGTCAATCCGATTCTGATAGGATCAGAATATTTAGTCCTTGTTTCATAGTTTCCATTTCTTTTGCTTTGGTCTCTTTGTCTATTGCTGATCACCATTCTGGAAACTTGAAACTCTCTGGATGTCTTAGACAGCTAAAAGACCGGTCTAAGATCCTCTAGCTTGGTCAAACTTATCGATCTTTGGTGACGTTTGTGTGCACAAACTTGGCTTGGACATGCAGATTTTGTCCCAGATCTCCAAAACTTGTCCAAGACGGTTAAATGAGCTAAATGAAATGGAAGCAGAGAGACACAAGGTCTTTTGCAATATGCACTTGAGCCTGTCTTTTGTTCTTGATGATGCACTTGACATGACATCATCATCAGCAGAAGTATGACTCCAAAACAACAGAACAACAAGGGATGGAGGTCCGGGAAGTTTACTTACTGACCACAAAAATAATGCATCGATGCATCTGATGATGACTTGGCTAATGAAAACTAATGGGAAGCCTCGAGTTTCATCAGTCTATGGGACAGAGGGGAACAATTCCCAGTAGGAACAGCTGGGAAAATGAACAGCTGTGTGTCTTAATTGATGGTGCAAACCTCAAACACACAGACCGCGTCAAACTGCAAAGATGCATTTTCTGTCCTCGCAATCTTGAGCGCTTTGTTGTCTGGACAGATTCATGAGAATTCCCCAAAAGGACACAAGTAAAAAACCTGGAACCCTGGGAACTGATAA
>OMLF01025715.1:2429-22442 GCA_900302615.1 Holocentrus rufus
TCTCTCATTTTCTACAGTAACACATGGCTGCCACTCAAACGGGCAGAAGGAATAGAAACTGGGCTTGTGCTCTGATCAGTTGGATTGCTCCACTCTATATGTGGATTTAGTGTTCAATCCCCAGCAAAACTGATCATATGATTCAGAAGAAATGAACCTCTCTCTGCATGGAGAAGATTTCAGATTCTCACATTTTCATGTTTCCTACACCCAACGATGACAATAACAAAAACAACAAAAACAACAACAAAAACATTTTAATGATAAAAAAACAGCATATTTTAGTTTACTGTACCTTTAAAGCCCCAAACCATAATTTGTGCAATGCCCTGGTGGTCACAAAATAGTTGAGTCGACATGGCTTGCATGGATAGATAACACAGATACCGCTATAGAGAATACAGACCATGTCGACTCAACATTTCTGTCCCAGTCTGCACACATCACAGATTGGGACATTAAGGTATGAAGGTTTGATGGTGTTAGAAATATATGAGGTCTGTCATGAATTCATCTTTGGAGCAGATGTGGTATGCTGCTGGAGGAAGGTGACCATGGACTTCTGTCAGAGAGGAATGCCGTTACTTAGCATTAGCTCATATAACACCCACCTACGCATAACATTCACTTTGGGACAAACCGGCCTCCACGTACCATTCACTTTCACACAATGGGACTGCGTGTCCCTTTTATGTCTCTCATCTTGTCCTCTCTCTCTCTCTCCTTCCCTTTTTCTCTCAACCTGCTACCTCCTCTTATTTCCCCTCTCTCTCTCAACCCTTGGTATGGCTAATGTGACAGTGGCAGACAATGGTTTGTGGCACACTTACAGGGTTCCCACCTACTAATTAGCAAGAGCTCGCTGGGCCTTTGATCCTATGTCCCCGTGTTCTGGATAGCTTCCTGGTCTTTGAAGGCA
Source organism: Holocentrus rufus (assembly GCA_900302615.1). NCBI lineage: Eukaryota > Metazoa > Chordata > Actinopteri > Holocentriformes > Holocentridae > Holocentrus > Holocentrus rufus. The sequence goes on from OMLF01025715.1 coordinate 3,349, forward strand.
GCAGCGGCTGAAAAGCTGCTTTCAACTACCCAGAATCCTTTGGCTCTGCCTTCGTGACGAGGCTTAACTCACCACAGGCCTCTTAAGAGAGAGAGCTGCCCTTGCCATCGTGTGCCGCGGTTACGGGTGGCGAGGGAGAGCAAGCGGGAGCGATGAGCTCGACAGGAGGCAGGGGATGCTCGGGAGCGGCGGCATGTTTTAAAGGCGCTGCCAATTATCCGGGGCCTTTCGCGCGGGGCCGGTGTCAGAAGTCGAGTCTTCTGGTGTGATGTGAACATCGTGACCATTGTGTAATATCGAGGCATTGGGTCTGAGTATTCCTCACTGGCATTACAGAGTTCATTTTAACTGTACCTCCAGGCCCCTGCCCTCTCCCACCCTCAGAGCCTCTGTCACCAAGACGACGCCATGCTAGCGCTGTAGCATGTACCTGTGATTAATATGTAATGGAATTCCTGGCAGGGAGCTTGGGCCTCAGTCGGATTAATCACCTTACGAGATCAATATAGAACTGGATGAATAATAAATGGGCGAATATTTAACGTCCAGTGTTATAGTTAGATATACTGCTTGAAGTCAACTGCATGTCATTATGCAAAATAATATCTCTATCATGAATCAATGAATATGTGAGCTACAATTGTGAGACAGGCAACCTGCAGCAAAACACATCTTTGAGTATGTAAGTCTGCAACGCTGAATACCAGGGAGAGGAAAATATTGAAATATTGAATTCCGTCGACTTCCCTTTCAATATTCCTCTTATCATGCAAGTGCTACACTTCCCCAGGTGCACTGTGTGGCACAATGCTGGATAAAAGGGAATAGAACTTATTATTTTTTTTGCTCTATTTTGCAAAGGCACATTGTAAGCAGCACAAAGGGGGTGAACAGCAGCATTTACAAATCAGTCAAGCCCTGAGGGAAATTTACTGGTGGATGACATTGAAGTTAAAAGTGCACAGTGAGTTGGCTCCAGTGCTCCATAAATCATACATCTGAACGTCCTCCTCGTGCATGTATTTGACTGGGGATAAAAGCCTGTAGCTGGTGCAGCGGAAGATGCTGTGGCAGGGCTGCTACTCTGCGATAGACATCGCCATCATTTCATTATGATACAGCGCGGGAGACAGACACAGGGAATGCAAACACAATCTACGCCTGTTTGGAAGTAGTGCATCAATTCTCTCTGTAACACTGTGCTTTTCCCTCCGTCAAATAGCAGTTCTGCCCACTAAGCTCTTTTGAAATGATGGCACTCACAATAGGGCTGTTCTGTCTGCTGTAAAATCAAAGCAGATCACGCTCGATGGCGGTGCTGACAAAAGTGAGTTTGTGCAATGTGTTTGAGGGTGTTTGTGTGTACGCCTGTTCATGTGTGCGCGCACATGTCTAAATCTGTACACTTGACGCACACGGGCAGCGTATATGTGTCTGCAGAGGTGAGTGAGATGGTGTTAAATTTCCATGACAATAGGACATTGTGTTTTGTGCAGAGTTGCATTGTGCTGAGCGATATGACACCGAATCAGTTTTACTTGTCATTTTGCTCGTTTTGCTTGATTCAACCATTTTTGTTGACTGCCTCTCACCCTGTGTGCTCGCGTCCTCTCCTCTCCTCCAAGGACAACCTGCTGTCGAGTCATAATACTCTGAGCAAAGCACAATTCACTGTCATCGCATGAGGCTGTTGTTGCTCTCTTAATTAAAAAAAAAAAAAAAAAAAAAAACTTGCATGACCTATAAATTATGCAGTGACAAGTCATGATATACATCGTTATGTCAATGAAAAAAAAGTAAATGAATAAATAAATAAACACTGAAGCAAAAGCGCCAGGTTTTGTGATACTTTGTACTGCTTTTCCTTTTAAATTTCCAACTCTTGTATCACATGCAGCTCCTGCCTTGCATATTTCATACTCTTCCCACCCTTGCATACCAAGTCAACTGTAGCAGTAGCCATGGCAATAATGATAGCACATAATTAGGGTCTCATATTCCTTAGCTTCTTCCGTAATTGCAGTCTCCAAACCAGAAATCTCCATTTGCATGTTTCTCAATATGAGAGAAACTCATTAATTGTAGACAATAAGGATTAGGGTTATGCAAAGCTTAACTGTAATGTGGGAGCTAGAACTGAATGGGTCTTTCTGTTTGCCGTACAGCTGACATCCTCATCAGCACCACCTCTTTGCAGTTATTAGTGAGGAAAAATGTGCCTGTGTGCGAATGCAGCTTTACCCTCATGTTTCTACCCATAGAGTGGAATATATTCAATTTAGCTGCACATGGTATCATGTGTAGCGTTAATTATAAATTCATTATCATGTGGCCTCTTTTAGTCACCTTATATGTCAAGTGTGAGATCCATATTCACTTAGCATGTGGGCCCACAAATTCACGATTGTTCTAATTCGAATTTGTAGCATGAGTTCTGTCTCAGTTGTATGCTCATACAAAACCAACAGTGCCCTGATGTAATTTGACGGCATGTATGCACCCACACGTGTAACCAAATCAGTTAGGTAGAGGGGGTTGCAGCTCTGCAAAGATGGATGTCGCCTGTACCAAACTGTGTCCCAGAGGAGAAAACATTTATTATCCTGAGTTTTTCTTTCAGATCGTTTCTCAAATTAAATAAGTAGGGTGCTGCCGCGATACTGGCTGTAGAGCAAAATGGGTGAAAGATTAATCAGGGAAAACTCTATTACCGTGACAGGAATTAATGTAAAAGGAAGCTGTGACATGATGAATGGATAAATGAAACATGGACAAAAAAGGACAAAAGTTGTGAGAAAAAAAATGCAGAACCAAATCCACCATGACAAAACTAGTCAGCAAATCCCAGCGAGTGTCCCCGCACTCCCTCAGGAGTTACTCCTTCTTCATTTATTTACAGCTGTCTGCAGGAGCACAAGCAGATAAACAACCACAGCTCTTCAGTAAGAGGGCGATGCCACTGCCAGGCCCTCACCTAATGATTATGAAATGCATGATCAAATACGGTGTATGGCTCCCTCTTGCATGAACACACGCACACACACACACACACACACACACACACACACACACACACACACACACACAGAGCGTATAGCACACTGCATAACTTCCCACACATCTCTGGCCCTTAATTTCCACACTGACAAATATGCACACTCAGCCTTCCTCTCTACAGATGGAAATAACACTTTGCTTTCTGAATTATGCTTTACCAGCAACATCTGTCAAGAGTAAACTAGGTTTTGGGGAAGGACTTGGTAGATTATGATTAAGTTAAAAAAAATTCTGTATTGGATATGAGGATTAAATTAAGTCCAGAGAAAAAGTTTGTTTATGTGTTGATTATTAGTATAGCACTTTGAGACTTCAACTGCAGCACACAAGGAGCTCATGAATACTTGTGGGTTTACCACAAGGACAGCAGAGGTAGCAGTATCTGCATCTTACCCTTTTGCAATGTTTGAACATTCAAAGATTGTTTTTTGGAGAGTTACTTGTGAGAGGAAGCCTGTTGTTGTAACCTTGAGGGTTTCAGCTTTAGTGCATCCTTGTAACCCACAACACCACAGTTCAATCCCGTGCACAGAAACACACAAGCTTCAAACGCATGTTTGTTCCATGCCCTGGGGCTGCCTGCACTGCTCCCAAACAAATGGCTCTGTTTCCCTGTAGACCACACTCCTATTAGAGGCTGCCAATTCAAAATCTGAAATTGATATTCTGTGTATCACACAACTTGACATGGGAAACATGCACAATATTGGATTATGGTGATAATCTAGAAGCCCGTTTTAGCATGCATTGAGGGGTACGTTCAAGTGGGGGGCTGTAGATTGTTCAAACAGATGGATTGGCTTCTGTGGACGTGTCTTTGTTTTACTCCTCAAAATCTGAGATAGAAATCAGACAACATGGACAAAATGTTCAATTTGTTCAATGTGAGCCGCAGTTGATGAAAGGTTGTGGTGCACTTGGAAGAAAATGCAAAAAGAGCTGCGACAGCGGCTATGTAATTAGGATGACATGCATCATTTTTAATTCTAATATAACATACTTATATCTGCTCTTCATCAAAAGAAAATAGCACATGGAATTCTTGTCAACACTATTTCAACACAATGTCAACACACACACACACAAATTAGGTCAACAAATTGACATAGAATAATAAATCTATTTATTGCTCACAGCCAAAATTCTGACTACGAGTACCTGAAATGAATATAGACTCATTTAGAGTAGCTCTGATTGTAACTCTAAATTTTTAATGAATAAAATAAGCAGTAGCTAGGTAATATTTCACTGTGCACAACAGCAAATTACAATGGGATGCACTGGCCTGGAAAACCACTGAAATTGAAAACAAGGAAGAGATAATACCCTTTTTGCATGAATAAAATAAGCAAATAATTCTGTCGACAAATGAGAAAAATCAGCTGTGCAGCCCATGACACATCACCACAACTACCTGAGGTTCCCTTAGTTTGAACAAAAAATAAAATATAACAAGGCCATTCTTCAGTCTTGTACAATTGGCTTTACATCTTTAATTAACTGCAATTAGACCCAACTAGATGGGAAACTATGGCACGGGTTGAAAACTACCAGAATCATCCTTTAAGTAAGTGCTTATAAAGGAATAATTCACCCCAATTAAAAATTCACTCATTACGTACTCCTTATGCCTGTCAAAACACTGGTGTAACAGTTAGCTAGTGCTGCTCTGCAGCAGCTTTATCAAGAACAACTGAGGTGGAAAATGGCTCTCTACTGTTCCAAAAAGGGTAAAAAAACAACAACAAAAAACAAAAAAAACAAAAAACAGAAACATAAAAACAAAATCAGCTTGTGCAGCGCAATTCAAGCATTTTGTAGCCATGCGATTCCACTGTACGTCCAAAACTCCAATATTTACCTCATTATCCCCTAGATTTTCCACACTCACAAAGGTCCGGTTGCCTTAAGGCAATCTGGCAGTAGAATCCTGCTGCCTTCATGTGCTCCTCATAAGCCCCTACTGCTGACTGTAAATAGAAGTCTTCACATAGGCTACCTTTTAGGCAGAAAAAAAACCCAAAATGAACCCTGAAACTAGCTGTTTTTGGTGTAGAGCTACATTGTGCTCCAGTAAAGAGGAGAAAACTCACATCAGTTATGTAACTGATATTTTAGTAAAGTATACTGCCTTTAAATATCCACTGCTGGCCAGGCTATAGTTTTGATAAAATGCTGCAGTCATATGGAAATCCTCAGAATAATGAATGGAATTTCCACACAGATGTTTGCACTTTATTAAGTGACATTTTACATAGATCTGTGCACAAGTTTCATTCCTTATGATAGGTTTATTGGCTAATAATTGCTATATATGCATCATTCATAAAAACTAAAAGGAAAAAAATGAGACTGTCACATCTTATCATTTTGAGTATGATGTAAAATTGACCATTTCCATTTAACACTTTATTGGGTCACACAAGTGCTCACCTATACTCTCTCAACAGCAAGTGACCATGTAAGTTTAATTTCAGCTTGTTAGACTTGGCATCGGATTTTCAAAAGCATGCATAAAACTACACCAACAATCAGTTATTTGTTTATATTTAAGTTTTCAGATGTCTTGCTAGCATACAGACAAACAGGCCCAGCTGATAGCATAAACCACAAACCATGCACTGTATAATGCTAAATGGTCCAAAATTACCCAAAATCCCTAAATTCTACATTGAGTTTATCTGTTTATCTGTTTGTCAAGAGCGCCAATTGGCAGGTGACATGACATAGCCCATTTCATGACACTTTAATTTCATGATTTTATTTTATTTTTCTTTTGTTAGTTAAGTATGAAAATATACCCATAACTCGAGAAAGTTGAGTCAATGTTTTAGTCTTTACTTAAATCTAAATAAATCATAAGTTACTTTTTAACTTTAAATTTTCCACTCAAATGTTCTTCAACATTTCAAAATTTGCCTTTTTGTTGTGTCGATTTTCCCTGAACACCTTTCCCAAAGCTTTGTCTACTTCTGCTTCAGTAACCGATTTCACTGCAGGTTTATTTCCCAAATTGCCTTTTGATGCCTTCGTCCAGCAGGGTTTTACATGTAGGGAGAGAGGGCAATAGCAATAAGGCACGAAAGCAAGAGTGTCCAGCTTAAAAAAGCAAGAGCTGCGTCCTTCCTCTGAACACAACATGAGAAATTGATATTTCTCCCTCCTCTGTGATGAATCTCTCCCTGTACGACTGTTGAACGTCAGTGAAAAATACTGAGTGTGGAAAGGTGCCCTTTTCTCTGGAGAGTGACAACAAACCCTGATGTTTACAGATGATATATTTTAGATAACTGTTGAAACTTTTCCTTTTATTAAACTCCATTACAGACACTAAAAATATCTTGACGTGACATTGCTAATGAAGCTGACTGGCCACTGAGTGACATTTTGATGGTGCATTGCTTCACTGTGTGTCCTCATACAGTTACAGATGCAGCATAAACAGTTTTGGTCTGTATCTGCAGCAGGTTTCATAATATGTCACAAAACCATATTGAATCACATCAGATCTGGCTCAACAGATTTCAAAGAATGTGTGACAAAAGTGCAAAAGTATTTGATGGTATAGCACTGAAGTAACTTGCAACCATATTTAGGTGTCAAAAAGAATCAAAGCCTCAGGCTGAAAGCCTCCAGCATGACTCCGCTGGTAAACTGAAACGATCCCCTCTGTGACCCTCAAACAAGGTGGTACAAATCACAGATGACATCTTTTCACCGAGGAATTGTCCGAAAGAATAAGGTGAAGAAGGGTGCGCAAAAATTGTATTCTCTGCACTTTTTTTTTAAATATGAAGAGGACAGAGAAGTGGTGACATAGAAAAAGATGAGACCCATGTATCGTGAAAGACAAAAAGACAAAAAAAACACAAACAAGAAAGAAAAGAAAAGAATAGAAAAGAAACATGGCCACCCCCGAGACAGTAGAACAAGGAAATAAGTTTCCTTAAGAAGGGAGGCAAAGGTGCTAGTAGAGGGAAATTATGAAAAAAAAGCCTTCCTCTTTAGCCGTTTAAAACTCACCTTTGCCGTTCTAACTTTGTTTACCTCCCTGTCTGGGCATGTCAAGCTATCCCAAAGCTTCAGGACAGGACTAGACAGTTGTGAAGTGAAGCAGTAAAATAGGGGCATATCGATCATTCCTGTCCAAGCCAGGGGACTACTGAGCTGAAAACATCCAATGTGTAGTGGATGAGTGCCTCTTGACTGAGCAGCATAGGTCACAAGGCAGTAGCTGTCCAATTTAAAGTATTAGAAGCCTGGGTCCTTCCGCACATCACTGTTTGCATACCTTCCTAATTCCATATTGTATTTGGTGATGACTTCTGGGTTCATAGGAATGCTAATATTACTGTTTTTACCATGATGTCCAACACAATTGTTACTGCTTTTGATACCAAGCTTGTAACCAGTGATTAAAGTCGTTGTAATCAAAATGTTTATAGGCTGAAAAGTGGGACTTGTGGTTGTGGTGCTGTCAAAGACCTTCAGAAACAAACAAAAGGAAGTCTATGTTCAAAAACTTATTTTTAAAAAAATCCCAAGCCATTTCTGTTGTTTTGATTCAATCTGGAAGGCTGATCTCCATATTGTGAGAACATTCATTCACAATATCTGAAGGATTTTTGTTGGCCAGAAAAACTCCTTAATAAAGTTGGAGTTTTGCATTTAAAAGAAAATACTTCCTTTCCTCCACAACTGGCTCCTCGCAGGAGCTACGGCTCGATTTGAGGTAGCAGGTCTGGATTTCTGAGCGCCTCACCCTCTGAGGACAGGGCAGACCACAAAGGAAGCAGAGAAGGACGGGACACAGTAGCCACCAAATGGTACAAGACCCTCATTACACAGAATTATGCAGGACAGGACACAAAATCATCTAACCCCTACTGTTTCTTTGAGGTTCAGATCTCTCTTTACCACAACAGTCCAACAGAGGTACTGAACCTAATTCCTTTTGCCCTCACTTTTACCCGAAGGGTTTTGAGACCCTGAGGTACTTGAGGTACCCCACCTGAATGAGACAGAGACAGGACAAACACCTCTTTCTGGGAGAGATTCATGGTCTCAGGTTTGGAGGTGGTGACCCTCATCCTGGCCAAGTCACACTCAGCAGCCAAACCACTAATGTGTGCAGTGGCGGTCATGATCTGGTGAGACCCAAAAGATCATCTCCATGCAGCAGAGAAGCTGCCCAGAGAAGCCTACCTCGCTGTTTGTGGGGGATTAAGAAACTGAATTTGGACATTTCTGGCCCAGTTGAATACAGCTTGGTAGGGCTGGTAAGTAAAAATAAAATAAATAAAATAAATAATAGATAAACTACTGCTACTTTGACCACTTACACGGTCTCTCCTGACCATTACATTTACACTAGATGTGAATTCTTAGGCCTTCTGCCCTGTAGTTTGTAGGCCTTGAACCCAGAGAGCATCAGGGAATCAGCAGGTTAAGTAGCAGCTTTACCAAATTTTACACAATTCTCCACATTTGAATAATTCAACGCTTTGCGAATCCTGCATTATAATAGATGTTTTATCCTGAAGTTACTGACTGAGATGTGGTAATAAATTATGCAGTAATTGCATTTTGTATGAGTTGCGCTTGCCAATATTTGAAGGCAGGCAGCAGCACTGCATTTAACAGACTGGTTTAACAGGCTGATTCATGTAGTAGCCCGGAAAGCCTCTTCAGCGTCTCTCCTCTTTACCGAACATTTCAGAAGTTTAACCTCTTTTAAGAGAGAATGTTGATCTCCAATAAAAATGTTTAATCATTACAACAGTACCAATAGCCTTAAGTGTCTTTGGCTAATTTAGAACCAACAACTGTAAAAACCAGGACTTGTCCAGCATTCTAAACAGTCTAGTCTAGATAACTCTACTAGACATCCTCTCTGAAAGGCTGCTGTTGCTGATCTGTTGGGTCGGTGTAATTTCTCTAGGCAACGGACATCACCTTCCATCTCTCAGGTTGGCTGCAGCCTGACTGATTGACTGAGTGGCTAAATAGGGGACGTCTTAGCTGCTTGACTGGCTGGAGGACTGGGCTTTACAGGCTGTTTGGCTTTATTGATGTACACCTGAGTAACACTCACTCATATGCTTTATTTATGGCTGCAGACACATTTCCCTTTAGCATTAACAGTCTGTCCAAACTGACAGTCCGCTTTAAAGTGAGGTACAGCCCCGCGAGTTTCTAAAGTGTCCGAGAATAATAGAGGCAAACACTGCCCTAATCAGATTATATGTGCTCTAATCCTTTTATTTCTTTTCTAAGGCAGATGCAATTTTGTGCAAGTGGGACGGATCGATCCTGAAGGCATAGTGACTTACCACTGTTATCTCTCCAGCTTGTGAGCTTGAAGCTTATTTTGATATTGATTTATTTTTTACCAGGCAGAAAATTTTGAGCTGATCAATTATTTCTTTGCACTGCTGTATTCCCCCGTGTCTTATTTTCATAATGCTTGACATATTAAAGTTAATGATGTTTCTTAATCTAATTTTGTCATTGTAATAAATTGAGAGAAAAGAGTGCAACAACAGTTTGAACAGAGCGGGTTACAGTGTATTGCAGGCCATGCTCACACTGATTTTTAGCATGACAAAGAACGGCATTGAAGATATTGTATGACCTATTTCAAGGCTGCATTTCAGTGGGAAACATGGCACTGACACCCCCCTTGTATTAATAATAATTATGCAAACTTAACCAACATATCGTCCCTCAGACTTGTTTTGAGCAGATCCAGCTCCTATTTGAATCCCATGGGACTGCTGAAGCAGCCAATGCAGTGACCTCACTGCTATCTCCGCCGCCCACACCTCTTCTGTCTGGCAAGTGTTTTCGCAATGGAAGATGACCGCTGTGGCTCTGAAGGAGGACATGGTGTTATTAGGAGTGGTAATACAACACTCTTGACACGCGCATAATTGTCTTTGGCATAATGTGAAATCATCACAACCCAATGTCCGGGTTCTCATTTCCGGCAAATCGAAAGTTGGGTTCAATTAGAAAAAGTAAAACTTTGATTAATTACAGTCTGTTAATATCGTTGGGGGGCGGGTGGTTGGGGGGGGGGTTGAAGTGGAGTGGACTGCTGCTCTCAGAGTGGCCATCAATTTGCCTTCAAATGGAAGTTTTAATTTCAAAGCCTTTTTTCACTTCATGTCCTCGTCAGCGAAGGAATGTGTCTCCTCGTGCAGAGGAGTGTATGATCATTACTCTGTCACTCTGAGCTCCGGTTATCATTTCCTCTGAAGAGTCTGCACTGGAACAACATAATGGCCCTTGTCTCTGCTCCTCAGCCTCCGATCCGCCTGATTATGCTCTCCCTCTCACCAGACAAATGCCAGTCTCCTCTTTTTTTTTTCTTTCCCCCCTGCTTCACAATTAACAAAATGCCCTTATTTAAAGAGGAGGGCATCTTAGCCCGGTTCTGAATACCGAGCGGCGAGGGAAGGCATTGATCACTCTCTCATAAAGCGAATGTCACTCCACAATTGAATCTCTATTCGCTTCTTCGGGGAAGGGCAGGCAGGCTTATCCTGATGGGAGGGCCTCCTCTTTAGGGCAAATACTGTTAGCACCGCCATTGATAATCTTAACTGCTTGAGCCAAGTTTAAATGGCCCATAAAATGTACTCACTAATTGATGCAGTGTAAAGGGCATACAGCACTGGCAGAGAGTCAGACGGACTGAGAATGGGACAGACTCAGTTATGTATTTGGAAAGAGGATATGGCATAGGTTTTGCATTTACACGATTGAATGATAGAAGGCTTAAGAGTGCTCCACATTCAAGAGTAATTCATTCAAAGACATTCCAGCATGCACTTACCCAACTGTCTCACCAATTGTATTGGTAAAGACATAATCGTGCCGTGATTTATACAAAATGCAGCGCAGCAGAGCGCGGTTCAAGATCGAAATAACAGACACATTTGTAGAGCAATCACGGTGCCAATGTAGGTCAGGTTCTACATCTACAAGTAATAAATCCTTTGGACCGTCAGTAGGGCATGGAGGCATTGGTACATTGTGAAGTAAATAGAAAAGCATTTTCCATAAAGCCTTTAGCTCTGCCCTTGGTCATACTAATCATCTGCAGGCAGCCATTCAACACATGCTAATGACAATCCATGTCCAAGGATTTAAATATGGTAAATATCCACGTCAAAAGCAAGTCTAGATGGTCATGGATGGCTAAAATAACAGAAGAATCTATTTAATTTTCTTCAAACTTGAATTTGTAAGTTGCTTAATAACACTAAAGAACTAATAATACAGTTATGTACTGAATACTATTCTCTCATTGTGTGGATTTCAGACATTTTACAAATATTATTTCATGCAAGCACACGTTCAATACATTTTCTTTAGACCTGCATGTCATGAACATTTTCTTCTCCAGAGTAAGAGTCTTGGGAAGTTCCACTGAAGCCGTATTAATGCAGGTAGTTTTCGTCAAAGAGCTCGCAGTGTCCTACAGTACCAGTTCTTTGACCATTAACCATTTCCAAATTATGTCACGCTAAAGCAACGGCAAAAGAAATTCTAAGATCTTTTTTTAATTTCCATGCGTATTAGTTCAACAAATTCTTCAGGCCCACATCTTGCTCTTGTGTCTGAGAAAATTCAATCAAGTAAACTTAAAATGAGTTTGCATCACTGGACACACAGTCGGACGGTCAAAGTGTCAAGCGCCCCTGAGTAACTGGTGAAATGATGTTTTCTTCTACCTGCTTTCTGGCGTATAATGCATCCAAAAGTATTAATTGGACCGAATTTCTCTTTGCATTCCGCACACTTCCTGGTTCGAGATGCAAAATGGGGTTACCAAGACACAAAGGCAGGAGGGCATCATTTACAAGTGAAAAATGTAAACAGCTCGCTTTCATCTCCGTCTGAATTACCAACTGATCCGCGCAGACACTGCTGCCGAGATGAGATTTCTTCCATGGCTACAATGCCATAAATTGAGTTTGTTTCAGTTGATTCAGACAGGCTATTGAAGGTCATCACTTCTCATTTCCATTTTGATTTGAAACACACACTTATCGTGCAATTGAGCCCTTCATAGCGGAATCCATTTCTAGCTGCTTGGTTCAATAAATGTTGTCTTGTGCACTGATAATTAAAAACAGTGTCTCTGAGCACTTCCAGGTGGTCTTAGCCCCACGGGGGCTAAAGATGCTGCAGCTCTGAGAGACGGGGACTGTTTGGTTCTTCAGCAAAACTAAGTCTATGGAAGATAATAATAGTATTTTCCATTTTACAGACAGTATGCATAAGTACACACAAACGCTTCGATCATGCCAAGCCACACATAAGCCACACCACGGTGGCTCGAAAGTTTGGCCAAATGACAAAATGCCATTTTGTTTTTTTTTGTTCAAGCATGGTTAGCTTTTTCAAATTTGTTTGGTTCCTAAACAATGCGAATGTGATATGTTTGCCAGCCGAATACAGCTTGTCTTTCCAAATTAAGTCCATTAATCATGTTTGGATAATTTGGTCTCAACATGAAGATAGCATTTGGCATTGTTGCTTGTTACGGATTCAGTTCACAGCGTATACATTCACCCCACTGGGGGGGAGAAAAAGGGGGACCTTGTATGCATCATCAGTCACCTAGGCTGTGTTTTGTCTGGCTAATAGGCACACTGCACACAGGCTGGGAGGAAGTGGGAACATTCTGCTTAATATATTGATTTGACACAACAACTACTACTACTAGTGCTACTGATAATAATACTAATCATAATACCAATATGATTATAGGGATCAATGAGGTCAGAGTGCAGAGTCAGCCAACACCCCAGGAGATGGTAGGAATTCAATAATTGCTTGCCAACATGAGGATTGAACAGATGGTATATTTCACTGCTTGGCCACCCTGCCTGAAACATAAAGTTATGCACTAATTACATAGTCCTTGGTTCACAAATTGAATTTAAATTCCAAACAGAGACTACAAGTAGAGATTGTGATTTCAGATATGAGTTATTCGGTTTGGGCAGTGCCAAGACAGTTTTAGTGTGTGGCCGCAATATTTCTCCCCTCCACTGTCTTTTTTTTTAGGCATCCGACCTTACCAAGAAAAGAACCTTGCCAATTATCTACAATCACGCCAGAGTGTATGTTGCACAGAGGACAGAGGTACAAGAAAGAGCCGACATGTGCTGTAGCTTGCTCTATGCAAGAGTGAAGCAAATGGAATAAATGGGATCTTTTGAGGTGTGAAGGAGTTTGGCATTTTAGGGAAAGATGTGAAAGTCATGGCTGCATGTGTGAGAGAAGGCCAAGAGAAAGCCCTGTCTTTTTTTTTTTTTTTTTTTTTTTTTTTTTTTTCAATCAAGGCACTGCAGTTGTCAAGACGCTGCTACATGAAGATCAGGGGAATCAATAATCGGATGCGCCAGGTTGGAATGGCATTTACATGAAACAGAATTGGTGTTTGTTTTGTGTTTTTTTTTTCCTCTCTTTCTTTTTTCGAGGAGGAAGGAAAACAATTCTTTATTTATCTACAGAGGAGAGGAAAGAGCACTACGCAAGGACAGCATCATTGTTAGATTTCCATAAACCTCAAGACAGGCTTTGTGTAGTAAGACAAAGGTTTGATTGATTGCCTCTAAATTTGTGTCGTCACCGCTGTACGAGTATTCCAGGCGATATCGCAGGTAACCTTCACTAGGCTCGGAGCAACAATAAACACTTGTCAAGCAAGACAAAAATAATGAAGTGCCCTTTGCAAGCAAGTTTCTCCTAGAATATTATTTGCAATTTCTTGAGGCTGCGTTTACACTATTCAGGCGCTTGAAGTGGGTTCATCATGTCCTCAGATATTATCACAGATCGCCATTCTTGCTTGCCACAGTCTTTTCTCACACACACACACCCGACCTTGCCTATGGATCTAATATGTACCGCGGCTGTGCTTTCTTTGTGTGCTGATGCCCGTGTCTGTCTGTGTGTTTTCCTCATCCTGCACGCTCCGTGCAGCCGAGCTCACTACTCCAAGGCCCCCGAGAAGACTTCAATTTAACAGGCTCACCTCTACCGACTTAATGGCCTTCTACATGTTCAGTCCTCAATAATGGGGCGAACAACTTTGTGTCTCCAGATCCATACGCTTTAATCTCCTCATTTGAGCAGCCACTCCGCTCGGACGCCCCACAGTTGCGTCTAAGTACTGTTCGTATGTGTGTGTGTATGCATGTGTGTACGTGCTTATTTGAGCGCTTGGATGAGTCCTGCGCGTTTCCCCCCGCCTCCCCTCCCCGTACCCTGAAACACACACCTCTCACCGCTTGCCATGTCAACAGGGAATTTGTTATGCTCACTGATTAACTCTTGTTCAAAAGGCGCTTTCAGAAGGTCTTCATCGCTAAAGCCCTCTGGGGAATTGAAGAGTAGGTGAATATGTGGGCGGTTGTCAGTTGGTGCTCCACTGCAACTTTTCGGAGGTCCCCAATTAGTTTAGCTTACTCGCCCCAATAACTATGAGTCACTATTTCCCAAATCTACAATGTGAGATGTTGAACTTGATGTAATGATGTTTCTAACAAAACTGTGTACTGCCTCTGCTTGAGCATCCCTACAGGTCATTAAACACACCCGTTTCTTCAACTCTATTTTGGATGCCACTAAAACTCTATGGGGAAGGGAGAGAGAGAGAGAAAGAGAGAGAGAGAAGCCATTGAACCGGAAATGATTACAGCTCCTTTCTGTCGGGGAAGAGATAAGAGGTGTTACACAGGGGGTATGGGACAATTGCCACAGCAACACTTTTCTCTCCGTTCCCTGAAGCGGTGGCACTCATGGCAAAAGTTCAGAAAGAATTCCATATCAAGCCATGACAGTGTCAGCGCTCGCTAAAGCTGCTGCTGAAACACCTAAAGGCCTGCAGCTGTGCACGGCAGACAGGTCTCACGAGCTGATCACACGCCAAGACATGTTCGGCCGTCCCCCTTGATACAGTAGGAGCCTGCTGCAGGAACAAAGTGGGTCCAAGCAGCTTTGGAGGCTGATCCATCGGTGTGCAAGAATCCAGATCTTTTTTTTTCTTTTTTTTTTTTATCATTTGAGAGTTTGTTTACCAGCTAATGACTGTGTTGGCATGACATGTTCTGACTGGCTCGATCATTCAGAATACTGCGAGGTGCGACACCTTGAACCTGTTCTGAAAGAGAGGAGGAGGAGGAGGCTAGACTTGTCTTACACTACGATCAACTTACAAGACTTGGCTGGCATTCAAGGCTAATAGCATTGATAAAGAGTGTTGATAAAAATGAAAAGAGAAAAAAAAAAGAAAAGAAATATATTTTGAAAAATGCATTCTTAACTTGGTGGAGAAGCTATGGGCCTGCTTAAATGGATATGCAAGCCAAATTTTAAACTGTGTTATTTATTTATTTATTTATTTATTATTTGACAATGCCAAACTTTACCAACAGGTACAACAAGTTACAAAATACCCACTCCTAAAATACAGCAGAAACAACAAACCAATGCCATGTGGTTTCTGTCCTTAGGTGCTTTGAAAAATAGAAATTTTCTTTCCCAAGGTCCCCTGTTTCCTCAGTCTAACCTTTAAAAAAACAAAACGAAAACAGATCCATATAGTCTGAATCATATGTTCCATCAACAAGTAAAAAATAATAATGTCAGTAGCTCTGGTATATAAACAAAAATGCATAATCTGAGAGCACCTGTTCAGTAATTTTTTATTTTTTTTTTAATGGGCAAGCTGCTTCCAAAGATACTCTCTTGTTCAAACATACGTCATACATTACCTTGAACAAGAATAAAAAATCGATTGATATTGGAAGGCTGTAGGTGAAATTGTTGTGTTCTCTCTTTCTCTGTATTTCTTAATGATATTCAAAATGCTTTAAAATACATGTCAGGGCCATCATGAAGTTTTCGTACAGTATGTAATATTTCTTGGCAATAGAAAAGCATGAAAATCCTCCATCAAATATGAAATTGCAATAGAAGACGAGTCTTTTTATGCACTGCTTAGTGTTCCAAATCTGCCATGCTGCCCACAGTACGCTCTAGTGTCCATCACCCCTTCACACTGTTTGTAACACACTCTGAAGCCAAGCCCCTCAGGGGCCTCATCATTGGCACCATCTTCAATACTCAAAGACCACCTCAGTCACAGGCTCTGGCAGGTGCTAATTCAAAGTAGTTTTCCACCATCAAAGCTGTGCCTCGCCAGCCAAATTCCCCAGTGAGGCGAGCTGGCAAAGTCTTGTGTTAAAAATGTCAACACAAACCTCAGGATAGTGCTAACTGCTCCCCTGACTTATACGCCCAATGAGTGCACACGCATGCACACACACACACACACACACACACACACACATGCAGACATGCTATATACAAAAAAATTATGTATATACATGCAAAAATCAAAACAGACATGAAAACAGACATGCAAAGACACACACAAACGTGCACCTGAACACACATATAGACACATGAACACAGGTGCGTGGGTATGTACAGACACTAGGGGTGTGCAGACACGTCGTCATCTGTATCTGTATCTGTTGTATCTAGCTGCATCTGGAACTCCAGCACACACCAGCTGCTCTCTCTCTCTCTCTCTCTCTCTCTCTCTCTCTCTCTTCCCATGTCACATTACATAGAGCCTATGAGAGGTCAACATGGATCTAACAGGTAACATCTGCTTCAATCACATTATTTGTGCTTTCCCAAATAACTTATTTGGGTACCTAACAAACACACATGCGCAATCTGACAAATCATGAATCCTCATGTAGCACAGCCCTGTCATAGAGAGACTGAGGGCTGGAGTTGGTTTCCTTGGTGAGGGAACATGTGAGCACCAGCTAGGCAGATGAACTGAGTAAACTTCTACACGGGGACCAAGGTCTTCTTTCAAGAGAGAAAAGCTTTGTGTGATTCCCAGCTTTATATCAGTCTTTGTCCACACCTGCACAGGAAATCTGCAGCGGTAAACAATACAAGCCTCTGCACATGAAACGTCAACTTAGGAAAAGAGAAGACATATTGATTGATTTTATATACAAGGGATTTTTGAAAATGTATCCCTTGATGAAATAACATCTCAGTATTTGTTCATATTGTGCAGAATTTCATGAGGTAGTGAAAAAAAAATACACGAAAACGATATAACATAGAATTGAGTTTACCTAGAATCTAGCATTTCGGGTGATGGTGAGATACTGAATAAACAGAGACTGTATTAATAATGACAGAGGGTCAAGGGTTACAACCAAAATTACGAAGCTGTAATATAGAGAAGATGTGACCTATAAGAACAGAGTTCTGTGTATCTTCCATGATGGTACACTACAATATGAACCAGGGGTGTAACAACAGCTGAGAGGCCTTGGCAGTTTTCCCAGATGAAAAGGAAGCCTTTTGGACGCTCTTCAGCACTGAAGAGCGAGATGTCTGAGCACTTTGATAACTGCAGGATGTTGTTCTCCCTTGGCAAAGGCCTATGCTTCCACCAGAGAACTGCTCTACCTTACTGAAGGGTGAAAGCCTCTGTTTCACAACGGCAAAGCTGCTTGGTTGTACCGTACTACTGGAGAGGAAAAAAAAAAAAAAGAAAAAGAGGGCGAAGGCCATCTTAACAATATCTCTAACAGCAAAGTTCTGTAGCATAGAGAGAGGAGAGAAAAAAGAGATAGAGAGAGAGAGAGAGAGATGGGTTCTGTCTTGTGTAGATCTTCAGCTGGCTGCGGAGGAAGAAAATTAAAACAATGGACAGCTCTATATCCTCAACAGTTCTCTTATAAATGATCAAGGTTATGTGGGCACATTTTATGCCTTTTCGCTGCTTCTCTCCACCACACTACATTTCATATTGACCCTGATATCACTTCTCATAACCTTAATTGCCAGCTGGCTTGTAATGGGAAGTTTTTTTGAGGTCAGTTTGGTCATGAGTGTAGGAGGCCCGGTGGAACTGGGTTTGCCAGTAGGGGTAGGGGGATTTAGCTATCTGGCATGCCTGGAGTCTTTCAGAAGTCACAAAAGATTGCAAATGCCCAAAAGAGAATCTGAAGTAAGTATGAATATATTTGTATTGCATATAAAGTATGTATGAGTTATGCAGCTGATATGGGCGGACAACTATGAATTATGGACCCTATGCACAAGGAGCGACTTTGGCTCCCCTTCTGTCTTCCTCTCATTCACACACAACCAGGGCCGTTCCACAAATTTCTGGAGCCCATGCAAAAGCCGATTTTTGGGCCCCCCACCACCTCACTGCTTTTTTTCTTGTTCATCTTCAAAGTGTCACATGTGGCAATATTCGCTGAAGCTGGAAAGTCTCACAAAATTATATAGCTCAACAGCTTATTAATGTAATGAACTGCCTTTGTAAATAATTGCTTATTGCTGATTTATGCAGAACTAATTCTATATCGTTTTTTTCAATACAGTTCACCGGCAATCAATAAATCGTTTATTTTGTGAAAAAAGATGTTTATGTTAATCCCCTATATTCAGCCTTTCAAAAACCACATCCTGGTCTGAATTGATTAACCACCCAGGGTTACTAGTTATGTAGCAACCAAACATGGCTGCTCTATTAGTTCATTTTTTTTTTTTTTTTTTTTTTTTTTTTTTTTTAAGAGTAAGCTCCAGTCAAGACCATTTTTGGAAAAGGAGGAGCAAGCAGGGTCTTATTTTCTGGGCCCACAAGTCAGTTTGTAATCTGATTTATTTTGCTAAATATGCATACTAAATTAATCCACTTCATATAAAAGTGAAAACTGTAGTCCAAAAACATGAGCAGTTTCAATTTCAGGTCGGACTACTCAGGACTCCCCCCCTCCGCCACCACTGGGACGCCCCTGCACACTTCTATCTTTCAATCTGTGGCAAAATATATCTACCTATTCACAACTTAAACATACCTCTGCACTTTATCTATCAATCAAGCACATGCCTTATTGAGATTATGAGTGCTGAGGTGCCAGCCTGATCGTGCTGCCTGGCTGTCACAACTGTCATACTTTCAG
>OMLF01025731.1:1525-14636 GCA_900302615.1 Holocentrus rufus
CAGTCAATATTATCATCCTTTGTTCAAGCTGTTAAATTTCTCCTCCATGCTGTTTGGAGAGCAAGACCTCGTCCACTGAATATTGCATGAGACAGAGTTTGCATGGTTGAGCGGAGCCACAGTGATGCGTTCAGGAGCACGAGAGCAGCAACGACGAACCCAACAAACCACAAGGACTTGGAACAGCAATAAAATAAAAATGCATGCAATTAATTTTACTGGGTGAAGTCTCATTTGTCTGAGACAGCAAGATGAGGCAGTGATAAGTATTTATTTTCCCTTACCTTATACTTTTAGTAACATCCTGCTTCACATTCCTACCTGGTGAGCAGCTGAACTAGAGCTGTTGGGGGTTCAGTGCCTTGCTAAATGGCACCTTGGCAGTTTTTTCTACACTGGAAAATGGATGCATCTTAAGAAGTTCATCTCATTTTCAGTCTTAAAATCTTGTTTTCTCATCAAACAATCAGGCAGAATAAGGCAGATCAGCCCACCAGGGTCAAGAAAGTGATTCAAGAAAATTCTGGAAACGACTTCATTAGATTTGGAGACAAGTGGGATTATCTCATCCCACTGGCAGATTATTGACCTTGTTGGAAGAAAAACAATTATGAGACTGAATAACGTGTTAAGGTGGAAATTTCAGCAGGGTTGTGAAACACTAACTTTGAGCTGGGAAATAATTCTTTTCAAATCTTAAAATCTTTCAGCTCCTATTTTGTTGCAGAATGAGTTGCTGCTCTAAACTGCAGTGTGAGGCGTTCGCTGCTTCTCTCTGACCAGACTGTGTTTGGTGTATTCCGGGTCTTTTTGTCACCACAGGGGAAATAATGGCGTGTTTTCAGATTTAGAGGAGGACGCTGCGATGTGACTTTCCTTCGCTTATGAAACACAGGACTGGAGCCGGTCTCCTGCGCAGACCCGGCTCCTCTCCAGCATCTCGCTCTCTACATCGCCGCTCATTCTTAATTTAAGAAGTTATGACACAAAACTGTGGCTCGCCCGCCCTCGCCGAAGGGTTATTGAGTTCGGCTGCGGCATTTTTTTGAGGACGCGGCACCCCTCCCCCCAGCGGGGATCTGGTGACGTGCGTCTGACGGCATGAGGGGCGGAGCTTGGTCATCCGGCGCGCTGTCAGAGCGATCAGAGCTGATTCAGTTTGCCGCCGGCATCCGGGGAGTCGACCTGATGAAATATTCAGTCAGGCTGGCTCTCAGGACGTCCTGGAGGAGGCGGAGACAGGAGTGTTTGGTTTTGTTTCCTTTTTTTATTCATCCCAGGAAAGTTGACTTAGCATGCACGCTCCTTTTTCTGCAGGTTCACATCATACAGTTACATTCATTCATGCTTTAGAGCTGCACAGTCAAACCTGAGTTCTCTACATTTGGTCAACTGAGGCAGCTGAAGGGTTAACCTCATGGGACTCTGATCTCAGTCTGTGCAGGATGAGATTTAAAATTCATCATCAAAAGTAGTGTTTTCCTGTGCTGAACGTGGCAGACAGTGTGATAAAACAGACATGAAACAAAACGAGTTCAAGTCAAATTTTTGCTGCCCAACAGAGTGAAATGACTGTAATATATCTGAGGATCAATACTGCTGACTCATCCATCACTTCAGCGGGCGCTGGTGAGGTTTGTGGCTTTTAAAAATCATTTGTGGATCCATATTGTGTTTTGTAACAAAACAGAGCTGTAACTGGAGCTTCAAGGCAGCGGCTGAGTGATGAAGAGGACGGTGATGAAAATAAATAACAGTTTTGTCGTTATTGTACGATGAACACCTTTATCATGACAATGTGACTTTATTTTTGGCAGCAATTAAATTATTAATGCTTTTTCAATCCAGTAGAGGTCATAGATGGGGTTAGTTCTCCTTTAAGTGCCTTGCTCAAGGGTTTTTCACCAGCCAGATTTTGAACCCGCAACCTTACGGCAACACAGGAGAACTTACAGTCTAATGTTACTGTGACAACCTGCTGGAAAATGTCAACAGGTTTCTCCTGCCTGTGTCTGTGGTTCGTCTTCATGCAGCCAGGCAGCATTTCTCAGTATTGTTCTCCATTATTTTCAGCATTTAATTAACATTATTTTGTTCGAAGAATTACATTTACAGAAGCGAGCGCAGAAGCCAAAGGGCATGTTTACTTTGTAATTATGATTCCAGGAGCCATACATTGTGACTGCTGGTGTTAATTTGAGCTGCCTACGAGCTGGCTCTAATCGTATTACCCACAGTTCGGACTAATTAATGCTTTTCTTCCTGCGGAAAGAAGATTGTCACCATTGTGTTAGAGAGGCCACCGTAGGAGGAATGAGTGATACGCAGCAGCCAGAGCAAAATTATTCTCATGTTTAGATAAGAACTGGAAGGCGATGAAGGCTTTTTAACGGCCATCTGCTTCCGCTTTGCACGTTACGTCGACAGGCACACAGCTAACCGTCCTCTCACTTTTTGCTTTTTCCCCGCTCCCCCTTTTTTGTATCACCCAAGTAAATGTGCACCACTTGATGCTATCAAGTCCCATTCGTCTCAGTTTGGAGGAAATTGGGAGCAAATTGCATAAAAATGAAACTTTTTTTCCCGCTTTCAAAGAAGCCTGGAAGATATTTGAGGTGTGATTAGGCATAAGGAGCAATCAGCGCTCCTAAAGGACCATCTGTGTCCTTTGATGCCGCCCGAATTTCATCTTTAAAGGACGTGCTTTTCTGAGGATTGGATCCTGAACCAACAGTTTTGCACCGAATAAAAGGATCCATATATAGACAGAGAGTTGTCTGGTTGTCTGCAGGCAGAAACTGTCTTTTGGAGGGCGGCCAAGTCACTTAGGAGCGGTTCATTTTGTCGGGAGCAGCGAATGTGGCTGCGTCTGCCCCTGCTGTCTGTCAGGCGGCGAGGGCCGGTCTCAGAGGAAGCCAGGCAGAGGAGCTGAGCGCGCCGAAACCAACTCCCCCGTCGCTCTCTGAGGCTTTGACAAGCAGTGCTGAGCAGAAGGGGAAGTCTAAATCAGATTGTCAAGGTGACCCGGCGAGCGGCCTCTGTCACTGCCAAAAAGACAAGGCCCCGCCCAGCCTCGGCTCCCCGGTGACGCCGCCGCTCAGCCTGACGGTCCTCTAGTGGCTGCTGCCTTCAGAGAGAGAGAGAGAGAGACTGGCACTGAGGGAAAAGTTTACTGCCACTGCTTCATCTGACAACTTGGTGGCCGAAGAGAAAAACTTGAGAACGCAAGTTGATCCGAGGGATGCAGCTTTTTTTTAGTTTTGTTGGTTTTTTTTGCACAACTTTCACACTTGCACGAAATATCAGCTATTAGCACCTTCAATTTCAAAAAAACATACTGGAACAGGTTTGGCTTTAGGTGTTTTTATGTAAAGGACAGTAAATTCGACATCTGTATGCCCTTCTAAAAAAATAGTCACACAAGCATCAATTCCACAATTGGCAAAAAATCTATGAGTGGACTACAAAAGATGACTTCCTACTAAAATTAAAGCCATAAACAGTAAGAGACAGTGACAAAATAAAGCAAACAAACAAAATTAAATGAATGATAAATGGTTAATGTTTAAATCCTCCTCCATGCCTCTGGGATCCAGGCTCCTTAGGTTATGATTCCCAGACGTTGCCTTGTGTTTCCTGAAGGGAATTGACTTCTTCCTCTTCTCATTCCCACACTGACCTTGTCAAATCCATCGAGAGAAAAGCCTCATATAGAATGTTTAGCCTCCAAAACATGTTGGGCGACTGGAGTTAATCTTACAGATCATATTTTTGTTCAGGAGATAAAAGTGTTGACCCTCATATTCCTCATCCTCATATAAATTTCCATTAGTTTTACAACCTACGGCTGCTGTCAAATGATGCTGTGGCCCCCTGAGCCTCCAACAGCATCCCGAAAACAAAAGCAGTATCTCAGTATCAGCTAAAGTGCAGATGAGAGGAAATGATTAAAGGGGAAGCAAGACGGGCGTGTTTCAAAACCATTGATTTCCACAGGCTTTGTTTGCTGAAGCCTGTTGTGTGCAGACACAGTCAAAGACCCGCTTTGACTTGTGTTTGATATCACGGCTCCACTCGCTCTGTGAAGCTGCAGCCGCTTTGTTGGTTAAGGAAACTGAGCTGGTAGTAACCCTCACAAATCCTTCTCACATGCATCGACCCCTTTTTCCATGAACGGACACATCTGCAGCGTCTCCGCCGAAGCTTGTGGAAGACTGACAGAGGGATGCCATTTATTTTGTTTTGTGACGAGTTCCTCAATCTGTGCCACATCCATCTCCTGTAATGGGTCTGAACCAAAATGGCAAAAAGACAGATTGAGTATGGCAAAATGAGAAATGACCCATTACACTCAATAAGAAAAAAAAGGCAGTTCCCCATTTTCTCTTTCTATTCATGGTTTTGGCTGTTGTTATCAGTGTGAAATGGTTCAGCGCGCTTTATTACCACCGTCTGGCTCCAGAACAGAAGACAGAGTAGATCATCAGTGAGAGCAGGTAATTTTTTGAGCTCATGATAAGATTGTTAAACCATTTCTGCAGAATAAGACTTCAGAATCTGTTTTGACCAAACTGTCAGATTACAAAAAGGTCAAAAAGATGTGGAAAATGTCATTTTTCCCCTTTGATTCATCTGTTTGTTCCAGAATAGTGGTCGGCATAATTCTGCAGTCGCCTGATTTACATTTTTCCATTTCACGATACCAAGATCATGCATGTGCACCTGATGGACGAGGAGCTCTGTTTGATTCCTTTTGGGTAAAACTTTTCCCAAAAAGCAGGTTAAAAGTCTGCTGTTACCGTCGCCCTGCAGGTTCATGCCGTTCAGACTCCAAGTTCTGGTCAAATTTGGGCCGTGGTGATGAAACGGCGCCCGTCCTGCTCGTTCTGTCACAACAGCAGAATCAATTTTGCCCTGCACCAGTGGACAACTGGGTTGCAGGGCCTCCGCTCTGCAGCACATTTATTGCACATCTTTCCCAGGTGTCAAGTGAAAGTAGACTACATATTAATTTTTTGGCAAGCGAGGGCGGCCTTATTTTTCATCTCAACGAAAACAGGTTGCTTTACATTTTTGATACGGCGACTGTTTCATGTTGCATAACGAACCTTTTCATGACTATTTATTAACACACAGAGGATTCATTAAAAGGATATTATCTCACGCACAAAAGCCATGCATTTATTTTTTTTTTTTAGCATAACAACTCTTATTGTTATTGATTTTCTGAGCAAACTTCAGAAAATCAATAAAGCCATTATCCTCCCCGGGCGGCTGCACGTCTCCGGTTCGCCCTCGCTTCCCTCGCCCTGCTGCATTGTGAGCCTGTTGAGAATGAGTCATTATTCTCTCATTTTCAGCCCTGCCTTCAGGTTTCATCTTTGTCTCCGATGAATTATAGATGGCGAGTCCTGAATTGGAGTTCCCTTGTTGAAAAAGCGTAATTAGCTTCCAGAAGTTGTTTCCTTTTTTTTTTTTTTTTTTTTTTTTAATTTAAGAAAAGGGACTGAAATGCGGGGCATGTTAGGAGTTAGTCGGACGGCAAAGTCAAGTCGAGAAGTTGATTGTTGGCTTATGAAACTGTGTGTTGTTTTCCGTCACTGTGATGTCAGTCACTGCAGGAGGAGATGCTGTTCGTATTGATCTGCGTCTCTCCCTCTCTCTCTCTCTCTCTCTCTCTCTCTCTCCTCCTGCTGCTGCACAATTGTGGGTCAATTCATTTTCCTTCGAGACTTAATTTCAAATCTGAGGATGTGTGATCAGATTCCTACTGTTAATTAAAGGCTGGGGACACACACACACACACACACACACACACACACACACATGCAGATGAGGGCTGGTGTGTTGGCATGGAAACCAGTGTGTAGCTGTGACTGTGTGTGGAGAGGTGTGTGTCTGTGTGCGTGTGTGTGTGTGTAAGAGAGAGAGAGAGATGGGTGACAGCTGTGGTTTTGTGCTGCTGGCTGAGTCATGTCAAGCTGAGTGTGTGTGTGTGTGTGTGTGTGTGTGTGAGTGAGAGAGAGAGAGAGAGAGAAGACAATGACAGAAGAAGAAGGCAACACAGCTAATATATTATTATTGGAGGTGATTTATTGTGAATGATGGCAGAAAATGGGTTTGCAGATTAGTGAAACATATTGCAGGAGTTTTCCGAGCTGTAACTCTGTTGTAATTAGACCGTGTGTGTGTGTGTGTGTGTGTGTGTGTGTGTGTGTGTGGCATTGGGGTTTTGGTGAGCCACATGTGTGTGTTCATAGCCAGCAAAACCCAGCCCATGCAACCAAATTCAGTGTGTGTGTGTGTGTGTGTGTGTGTGTGTGTGTGTGTGGAAATGATCACTGCTTGATCCATACAGCCATCGTTTGGGGCTCTCGGTGTCTGTCAACACTCAACAGCGGCTAAATAATGACTCCGCTAATGAAGATCCTTTTATTCCTCTGCACAGTCAGAGTTAATGAGAAGCTTAACGACTCACGATTAATGAGCCAGGGCCCTTTTTTGGAAAAAAGAACTCAAATACCCACAAGTCAATGGGGCCCAAATGAGGAATAAAAATGGGGCACAGCCGTTCGATTAGATTAGTTATGACTGATCCACAAGCCTGTTGGCTCGGCTGCTGATTGGACGCTGAGCGAGTTGCACTTCCTGCTGCCGCCCTTCACCTTCTGCAGAGTTTTAATTAAAGCAGGAAGTAAACGATGGCAGTAAATCTGTTGGCAAACACCTGAAACTTTCTGTGTGATCCACTGTAGGAAAACAAAATGTCTTTCTGTAACAGAATAATCTCAATGCCGTGTGGTTCTGACCTTTGACCTCCTGATTATCAGTTGTTGAAATGATGATGGTACAAAAATTTCTACTGTTGCAGCTTTTATAAGTCACTCTGGACAGCATCTGCTAAAAAATACAGCTAATACCTCCACTCTTTCTACTACTGCTGCTACTAATAATAGAGATATGCTTATCACAAGGTACAATTTGATATGTGATATGGGCTTCATGGTTTGATAAAATCTCTATGGGATGGGAAAAAGTTGAATATTGAACAGTCAAAATTAAGTGACTGAAAAAATGTAGCTATTTTTTGCCCCATGATACATTTTGTTACATTTTTGCATTGCAGTAAATAAGAATTTTTACATATTGTCCCATTCCTAAGTAATAATAATAATAAACTTTGCATAGCTGTTATCTAAGAGCAGAGTTTGCAGTCGTTTATAAAAAGGTGTAGAAATATGGAATGATAAAATATGTCAAAATGGAGATAAAATTGAGTGAAAAAAAGTGTCTTCCAGTTTTTTCCAGTCATAATCTTCATCTTTCTCTTTGTCCTCCTCTGTCCCTCCTCAGCTGGGACGACAGCAGCTCGGTGAGCAGCGGCCTGAGCGACACTCTGGACAACATCAGCACTGATGATCTGAACACGCCCGCGTACTCCGCCGCCGGATCCTCGTCACGCAAAAACAAGGGAGCACAGGTAAACACACCGACACCGCAGGAGAAAAAACACAGCTACGTTTCCATCCAGATCGTCTGCATATGTGAAGCACATTTTCAAAATGTTTGCAAAAGAAAATGCAAATCAATGCAGATTTCCATCGGCTATGTTATATAAAATATAAGTTACAAGTCTGCCTGCTCATAACGTGCAGACTCTCATCTGCCACCGAAAGAGAGGAAGGACACGCCAGAAGTCGTGATTGTTTTGTTTGAATAAACTGTTTCCATCAGCCTTGATCACATTTTCTCTTTGTCATTGCCAACTTTCCAACTCAGTCAAGCCTGAAAACTTTATTTTAAATGAGATTTTTTTATGCTCATACTCAAAATTCACACAAAAACAGGTAATGGAAACCCCACTGATGATGTTGGAATTCCCTCTGGTAACAAATAGATGTTGAAAAAGGCCTCAGATTAATGAACTCCCCTTTAAATGCTGCATTTAGTCTTGTATGGTTGAATATATTTGCATCATAATAATACATAAAAGGGAGCTGATTAAAAAAGTGCTACAAAACCAAAACACTGGATGAAGAGAAACAAATTAAAATTCGCGCTGGAGAAATTCAAAGAAAGTCTAACCTCAGACTGAACAAGCTAAATCACTGGCAAACCTTGGGCAGCCGGCTCTGACTGAACCCCTTATCCAAATTCCTTGTTACTGGCGTTTTAGCTTGAAAGCGAGGCCGGTCTGTGTTTGAGCGCTGAAATCACAGCTGAGGGAATTAAGTGAGGAGCGAAGGCCACTGCTTGGCTCCTCTGAGAGCTCGCCGTACTCTGCCAAGTATCCTTGGCGTCTCATGAAATACTCAACAGACTGGGCTCTTAAGAGACTCTGGTGTTGCTAGGGAGACTGGCCATCTGTCAAGGTAGGGTAGTTTTCACTGTTTGTGTGTGTGTGTGTGTGTCTGTGTGTGTTGGTCCCAAATAAGAAGAACTGGACTTGGCTGGTTCCAAAGATAGCTACGCACTGCTGTCTTTGAACATGGACTGATTCTTATTTGTGGTGTGTGTGTGTGTGTGTGTGTGTGTGTGTTCAAATCTAACTTCTTCACAAAGTTACTTATTACAAAATATCAGGGATGGGTCGATGTGACGTGAAGTGATCTGGGCTTCACAGATCAACACAACCATGATCGGATGCAGTAAATTAAAGTTAAACGACAGCAAAGCATGACTGTGCAGAATTGTGCTCATCTCTGTTGGTGGCATGTAAGCAGCACTTTAAAAACAGTGTCGTTACAACGTGCAAATGATATAACTTTAATGTGAGCTTGTGAAACTGTGACGGAGAAGCCTTGTCGCTCTGGCAGAATAAAACCTAGCTAATATCACGCTTCATTTTTCTGGCCCACCACACATATTGTCCCATTTTTGCAGTGGAAGAAGAAGAAGCATTTCACAGGTGCAACTTAGTTTAATGTTGAGCTTTGTAGATCCATTCTAATGCATTTTCAATTCTTCTGGCTCTTCTGTAGATTACTAATTCACATGTTTTTGATCTTCAAAAGAGTCTGAAACATTTAGCTCACTTCACACACGAGCCTGACAAAAGCAGGTAACCTCAAATCAACCAAACCAAAACAGCTGGATGAAGTTATTTTGTTTGAAATAACTTCTTTTGGAAACTAGAATGACCAACATTTTCTTCTGTTTTGTTAAGTTTTGGTTTGGTTCATGTATCAGTAACATTATAATTGTTCCTACGCCTATTGAATTTCAAGATATTGTCCCATCACAGTGTTTAACTTCTATATATTCTATCATGTCAACAATCACTCCATGCTAAAAATATTGGCAGAATAATTTGATTTTCACCCAACTGATCTGAAATTGAAAGTTAAAATGTCTTTCCGGGTCGCCCCACAGTCCCAGAGAGGAAGCAGGTCCAAGCATGCAGAGCAGGAGGTGAGCAGCAGCTGGGCCGGAGCCGAGGACCTGAAGAAGGTGGAGGAGGAGCTGGACGCGAGCATGGACCCCAGCGGCGCCTCGTCCCGCTGGAAGCCTTCGTCATCCTCCTCTTCCTCCCAGCCACAGGGCCAGTATGAGGACGCTGGTCAGAAGGCCGCCGCGCTGGCCCAGATCTCCCAGACGGGCTCGTGGAGGCGGGGCATGACGGCCCAGGTGGGCATCACGCCGCCCAGGACCAAGGGCACCTCTGCCACCCACAAAACCCCTGGTAGGACATGAAATGTTTTTGTTGTTTTTTTTTTTTACCTCTTTACCAGACAGCATGACGATCACATTACAACTGGTTTCCATCTAATCTCTCAGTTACAATTAATGCATCATTGTTATGGAAATGTTCATCTCAATTAAGTTGCAGCTTTCACTGTTCTGCTGCAGATCCACTGTGTTCCAATATAAATTTTCATTAACTGGATCTGTTTGTTTTTGTACCAAAACAAAAGTTGGCAAACAAGTTATGTGTCTTTATGTTATTACCTTCTGATGGATTATTGATCACTGTGTAGGAGATGTGAAAAAGTCCTTTTTTTCAAGGTCAACTACTCAGAGTTTTGTCAGACCGATTAACTGAGTTGTTGGTCTCAGGAATGGTTCGAGATTAAGTTTCATGCCTGTGTTTATTCTTTTTTTTGCTTTGTTTATTGAGGTGCATTTTGGTCTTTGTCTGCCTTTGTATGTGAGAGGCATCGTAGACCAGCAGACCTGGTCTACTTCATAACTTCTAAGTGAATTCATGTTTTAGATGAAGATCATTCAGTTCTTAAACTTAACATTTTTTACATAAAAGGTCTTACAATGACTGACTGTAATAATAATAATCCATACTCAGTTTGTAATGAAACTCTTCAGTTCACTTTGCAGTATTTGATGGATTGTATTTATATTTTCCATTTCAAGTCCGTTCGCTGACATCTGTGATCAGAGACTTTGCAGTTTGCTCTGAAGTTTTCAGTCCACTCAGCGGCTTTTCTGAGTTAGTTGAGGTTAAGTATCGTTTTTCAATTTAGCTGAGCTGTGATAAAAGCACCTGGCTGTTGCCCAGAATTTGCACTAATTTGGCTTCTCCTGCTCTGTGGCAGCGCACATGATGAAAACAAGTGGAGGGCCAGCCGGTCTGCTGAGGGCGAGCGTTTCCCCGCCTGCTAATGAGTGTTTTTGCAAATTGACAGGTAAAACTGATGATGCAAAGGCCTCGGAGAAGGGCAAGGCCCCGTCCAAGAGCTCAGCTGGCATCCAGCGCTCGCCCTCGGATGCCGGGAAGAGCAGCGGGGACGAGGGCAAGAAGCCCCCCTCTGGCATCGCCCGCCCGCCCACCACAGGCTCCTTCGGATACAAGAAGATCCCCGGCCCCACGGGCACCCTCATCACCTCCAGTGGAGCGACCCTTGCCAGTGGCTCTGCCACCCTGGGCAAGGCGCCCAAATCCTCGGCAGCCCTTGGCAAAGGCACCGGCATCGGCGGCGTCCGTAAAACCAGCCTGGACGGCTCGCAGCCCCAGGACGACGGCATCCTGCTCGGCTGCGGAGGCTCCAAGGTGCCCCTGCAGTACCGCTCCCTGCCCAGGCCGGCCAAATCCTCCAGCGGGGTGGCGGCGGGGCGGAGCGGGCACCGCTCCAGCTCCAGCAGCATCGACTCCAATGTCAGCGGCAAATCGGCCGGAGGGGCGGCGGCTCCGGCTGGGGCCAAACGCAGGGAGGCCGGGAAGGTCGGCTCGGACCGCTCTAGCCCCATCAACATCAACCAGACGGACAAGGAGAAGGTGGCGGTGTCGGACCAGGACGCCTCGGCCGGACTGTCCACCTCCCCCAAATCCAGCCCTACCTCCACCTCGGCGGGCCAGTCGGGCCTCCGGCAGCCCGGCTCCAAGTACCCCGATATCGCCTCGCCCACCTTCCGCAGGTCAGATACACAAAACATGGCAGCTGCCTCCACCCCGTCTGTGTCCCTCACCCTTTGTTGTTTTAAACAAATCAAGCATTTCATCACATATTTTAACAGACCCAGTAAAGAACTGCTCGGGCCTGCTGTCAGAGGGCTCAGCAGACGTCACAGCCACTTTTTGTTTCAGAATTAAAAGGGTTGGAGTCTTTCATTTTCATTCATAATAACAAACTGATTTTTGTGCTGCTCAGTAATGTCTTCCTGGCACAGGCTCCTGAAACAAACGAGGCTTTTTATTGAAGATGTCATCCTGAGAGGCAAAGTTTCACCATGCCTCGAAACATAATCTATCCTCTATATCGCTCTTAATAGATGTTTGGATGTACCAAATGAATACTAGATACTTAATGAGTCATATTTCAGCACCGGCATAGAAAAATTGATTGAAGGGAGTTTACTCAGCTGCACAGCCAAAGGGGGCGGGCTATTACAAAGATTGTTCCCTGATGTACAGCATGAGCTACTGCAGATGAAACATATCTTTACCCCGAAGATGAAGGTCTGATGGTTTTCATTCAGGTCAGGCAAATCCAGCTCACCAGCCTTGATCAGAACAGACAGGAGACAAGAGTTCCTCCGCGCGCCAATCCCTGACTCATTTAGCAGCGTGCATTCGCCAGGCGTGTCCAAACATCCGTCCCATCCGGTCTGTCAAGCCGACGGCGTTTCATCTGTGGATCTTCTAGGTTTTTTTTCTTTACATGAAGAGAGAGAGTCACCTATAAATTCTGTGTGATCGCGGTGACAGACTGAGACAGACGCGAGCAGAGTAGCAGACTGTCTGAACATATGTGGGAGGCGAGCGGGGCTGAATGGCCTAACAGATTGGGTTATTTAAAGTCACAGGGTTGAGACGGGCGAAGCTGTGAAAGCAGATGTGTCAATGCAAATTACTGAGAGTTCACAGCTGAAAGTGGAGGCTCGCTGCTGGGGTTCGCTTGTCGGGAAGTGCACTCTCAGTATTTCATCTGCAGTCAGGATGGTCGGTGTTTAAAAATGTAAATTTGTTGCTGGTAACTGATGCGACAGTTGTTGACAGTCGTTACAGGTGCTCATATCTCGACTGATTGCATACCTCCTCGCTGCTTTGCTTCTTGATGCTTCTTGCAATTACAGTAATACAGTATGACTTCAAATGTAAACAAGGACGACGACGATATAATCCACTTTATTTCATGTAGTCCACTGTATGGCTGGGTGTTGGTAAGGATCTCAGTACAATATGTATCACAATATGATATCACGATATCATATCACGATACATTGCAGTCCTCTAAATGCAAGTTACTGCATAACACCTTAGTAGACTAATAACATATAGAACATATTACTTGATAAATCAGGTGAAAAAACTGACTCAAAATCAGTTTTATTCAAAATTCCCATTCTAACATTTTTTAAAACAGAATTATCACAATGCATTTTTTATTTATGGATTACTGTGCATGTATTTTGGGGGACCTTGACATGAAAAGGTTTGGGAACCCGTGGGCTAAAGAATTGATACGGCATTGCAAATATTATCATAACACTCAGCTGTATCAGTTTCATGCACAGCTTCAACTCCACTGGCATAGTGAGTCGTCTTCATGGACGATCTCTTGTCCCTTGAGCAGTTCTGAATGATTGCACCCACCTCTCTACCCTCAGATTATTTGGCACCAAAGCCAGCAGCAAGGCCAGCTCCCCGGGCACGCCC